>JAMWYP010000428.1:0-262232 GCA_025563575.1 Acacia pycnantha | reverse complement strand
CGGATGTTTATAAAACATCCGGTCCTAAAATTCATTATCTTTAGATCCGTTATCAAATAAAATGTCCGGTCTTAATGGCCTTCGTGATTGGTATATTAAATCAATAAAATAAATGATATTTTTGGACAAAAAATAAGCAAAATTGGAGAATAAGTTTCTTTAATGAATTCTTTGGAGAAGAGCCAAAAAATTCATACGGTGTTCTTAATGTTTCTTACATTACTTGAATATATACCATGACAACAAAAACACAAATGAAAAACAAGCTGAATATTATCATCCACAAGAATCGTTGAACAACCTCGGCGATTTCGGCGTGAAGAGTAATTTCCCGCTGGAGATCGGCAAGTTGTTGTCTTATTCTCTCCACCGCAATATGAATGGATCATTACGGAGAGGCGGAGAGGGGTCGGAGTAGGCGCGGCGGGGAGCCGGAGTTGGAGAGGGGATTACGAACATCTGCATGGCGGCTTCAAGATGACGGTTGAACTCGGCAAAGAAAAGGATCGGCGAAGGATCGAGGGGGGGTGCGGCATGAGCAATCTCTTCGTCATCCGAAGAAATAACAATGGGTTCAACGACCCGAGAGTCTTCAGAAACAATACGGCCATGTGTCGGCTTGGAGGAGCGCACCATATAATGATCTAGCCATGGCACGAGTGAGACGTGTATGCACCCCTACGAGCGGTTTGCTTGTATCTAACCATGGTTTGAGGATTTTGAGAAGTTGGGGGCGGCTAGGAAGTGAGGAGTTAACAAGGACAAGGAGGTAGTGTGTGGAGTATATAAAGGCAGGATGGCGAGGAGAGATAAACGTCGATGATGAATTCGTCAATTTACTTTTATACAAACTTTTAAGACCGGACTTTTATCTTATATCCGGTCCTAATTTTAATTCAATTACTTTTAAGACCGTCCTTTTATCAAATATCGGTCCTAAAACTCATTTAAAATGATATATTACTTGGTATCCGGTCCTAAAACTAATTTTAATTCAATTACTTTTAAGACCGTCCTTTTATCAAATATCGGTCCTAAAACTCATTGTTGAAATGAAAGTTCATTCTTTTCAAGAGTCCGCTTCCCATTGTTGAAATGAATTGAGTCTTGGCTTCCACCTAAACTTCCCAACTAGGCGTCTCCTCGTATTACGAGCAAATATGTCTCCTCGTTAATGTTTCGGCGTTTCACATTCTTGAGGATGGGTTCTCTATTTAAACCCGTTGTTACTTTCTTAACATTCATCTCCGTCTCCTCCTAGAACCTCCATAGTAATGGCTTCTCCACAACGGCGAGATCCTCATGACAGGCGAAATCTGAGGCACCTCCATATCCTCCTCCGTTGCCTCAGAAACCGAACTTGGCAAGATCTTTGGAGCACTGATAGCCAGCGTCGATCATATAGACCGAAGCTTGGGCAAAGCTGTTTCAGGTCTATCAGCGCCGTCAACAACAAGAGTGAACGGTACTCGCGCCAATGACGTTGAGTACCATACCTCTGATGAAGACGTCTCCAGGCCATTCCCTCCCCTCAGCAACGATGGGGAGGATTAAGAATTTAAGTTTTTTTGTCACTGCTTTGCCTTATGAGGCGTGAGAAAAAAAAATTATTAAATAAAATTTTTATTTCCCGATCGCCTTCCTTGTTTGTCTTTAACTTTATGTTCTTTTTCTCCGACAACAGAACAAACAAAACATTGTCCTATTCGTGGTGATCAATCTTAAATATTTGCAGAATAAAGTTAACGGTTGCGACCATACAAAACAAAACAAAAAAACATTATTTACCTTTTTTCGAATAAAAACAAACAGAGTGACGACTATTCTCAAGTTTGGACCATCGTTGTCTTCCCCTCAACTTTTCCGGATGTGATGAAAATTTTCGGTGTCGTTTCGTTATCTTCTTTCTTTTTCCAACTAAAAGAAAAGGGACACCGATGGCATTCTTCACATCAGAAAAGTTGAAAGCAAGAACTGTGAAGCACAAAACCAGAGAAGAGCATGAGAAACATGGTTGCCTTGAACCCTAACGATATGTCTAAAAATCGAGTCACCAACTCTATTTAAATGAAGAATATTAGGACCAGGACGTATAAAATTCCTCGGTCCTAAAAATTAAACATTATTTTCAAATTTAAAGTTAGGAGCGGACAATTAACAAATATACGGTCCTAAAGGTTTCGGCAATCTATTAAATAAAATGAAGACTTTTAAGACACGACTACTAACAAATAAACGGTCCTAATAATTTAGCCGTATATTTTCTATACTTTAGGGACCGTACTTTTAACAAATATACGGTCTAAAAGTCTCTACCCAAATTTTTAGAATTAGGCGAAGACTTTTAGGACCGGATATTTGTTAAATATACGGTCTTAAAATGGACATGAACCTTTAGGACCGTACTTTTAAAAATATACGGTCTAAAAGTCTCTACCCAAATTTTTAGAATTAGGCAGACTTTTAGGACCGGATATTTGTTAAATATACGGTCTTAAAATGGGCGAACCTTTAGGACCGTACTTTTAACTAATATACGGTCCTAAAAGTCGCGAAATACTTTTGAGCCTCATCCGGCTCATTTCAACATCCCTTTGTACCTCAAATTTCAAGCACTAAATAGCTTTATCCACCATCCCATTCATTCGAAACCCAAATGGACACACCAAATTGTTCGAAAAAATAAACAAATTTATTATTGAATTACATTGCTATATTTACAAATGAATTAATTAGCTAGTCGAAAAAATAAACATATGTACAAGGCTATTGTTGCTCTGACATCATATATTATTTACAAATGAATTAATTTAGGACATTAATTATTGTCTTGACTTGGATTTTCTAAGACTAGTTTATACAGATATTCACAAAAAACCTCGCGTATGTGCTCGATTTCATCATCATCAAATGGCTCTTCACAGGCAAACCTCCGTAACATCAAAGCTGACGAAAATTAACATATTATGTGCATATTTCATATGTAACATTAAGCCATCGATGGTAGTCGGCCATAACATCTTACCCTAAGTGACTTTAGTGTTTCCGCCGTCACAATATCATATAAGTGTTTCATGACGTACGGGCCACATAAGTTCGATCGTTGCGGTTGCAGCGGGTCTAAAAATAACAATAAATATATAAGAGCATATATAGCTTCTTGACCAACTTGAAGGCAATTATGTCATGTCGAATTATGTACTAACCTTAATTTTTGTGCCATTTAGGATCTGTGGTGACACCGCTTTTTTACATCAACACGGAAGGTCTTCATGGCACTATCATCAAAATCGGAAATTTATCGATGTGTTCTTTGAAAATTCTAGCGAGAAATTTGAGACAAGGCGATCAAAATGACATTCTTACTTGTTGATCATCAATTTGCAATTAGTCGATGGATCGTAGAGTGGAGCATAAGAAGATAACATAATGCAACTCCATGTTCATGATGACCAAGCGCCGGTGGTTGCTGAAAATTCTGGAACAGTAAAGTACTCGGTGATATATATATATGTAGCATAATTATATTAAGTGAATTGGAGACAAGTATATATGCAGAGGCGATTAATGAGAAACAAGTACACCTTTCTTTGCACTTTACAACCTATTTGATATGTACTCATCTCAATTCGAGAGGGTAGTGTACTGTGCTGCATACAAGCTGAGCACAAGAATCCAAAATCCGAAGTCACGCCTCTTGAACCGGTTTCTCGTGCATGCACCTACAAGAATGACATCGATGGGGAATTAGTATATATGTATATATGTGTGTCTAAACGGTGCATTTCAATTATGTAATCAAGGAAGAATACTTACTTCATAAATAGTTGAACACATGCACTAGTAACCTCGGCTCCGAGCGACATGGACTACATCTTCATTATCAACTAAGCGGTTGAGGATGAGGGAGGCCTACTACTTCATTGTGAGGCCACGATTTATCTTTAAACCATTTTTTGGCTACCAAATCTTTTATTTTTCCTTGGCCCCGTAAGTTAGCGTAGGGGATGGAACTTGAGGAGGGGGTGGAGCTTGAGGAGGTGGAGCTTGAGGAGGGTGGAGCTTGAGGGAGGGGTGGAGCTTGAGGAGGAGTAGAGACATCTACAAGCTTCAGCGCGAAGATGAAGGTTCCCTTGACATCACTACAACCTTCGGCTCATCGGTTGGGAGAGGGACGAGGTGCATCAAAGATCACCTCTTCAGGCAGCGCTCCGACTTCATCATGACCATTTGTTCGTGGTGTCTGATTGATCCCAAGTTGTGGACAGTCCCTTTAGCAACCAATTGTCTATGACCATCACGATCCTCCACATACGAGATGACAAGGTTGCTCGACTGTTGTCCAACAATGCGGCTCCCACTCTAGTGCTCTGCTTCTTTGCATAGGTTCGAGTGAAGGTGTCAAGGGATCCTGGCTGGTCTCGGCCGAGCTCGGGAGAACTTCATTTTCTCCATCTCCTCCTTCATCTTGCTCATCTCAGTTGAAACATCCTCAATGTAGCATCTTTCGTATTTGATTCCTCACTTAATTTGGCTCGTCGATCCATCTCTCCCGGGTAACCATACTTTGTCTGTGGCGTTTGGATTTACCAAAGTATTGCTTTAGGCCTACCCGTCCTCCAATCCCCCTTACACGCCCCGAGTGATCTGGTTTTCCGGTCGCAGCGGTCAGAACATCATTCCTCCCGTCCGACGCAAAAGATCCCTCTGCCTCTTTCTTTTTAAGATCTTCCTGTAAGATACAGATAACGAGAAGCTTAGTGATGAAACATGTTTAGTAAGTAAAAAATAACAATATCGATACTTACAATTCGTTCAACTAACTACGAGTTTTTCACTCGTGTGGCGCCGCAACTTTTGCCGGAATATACAACCGAGCTCCTCGCGACGTATTGGAGATGGCGGGTTTGGTCAACTCTGTAGAAGGATTGGATTGACTTCGTCTTCTAATCTCTTCCGTTTGGGCTACATCAAATCTTTTCGGCCTTTTCATATCCATAGCGAAAGCCTGTGTGGGCAATCATTCTTTCTCCCAATCTCAGATATTTTTCCCTTATTTTAAGTGAATCCGAGTTGAAAACAACTATATTTCAATTATGAATTCCGGCCATGTCACTAACGAAATTAGAACTTACGCTTGTATGAGCGTCAAACATTAGTCAAATTCACTTCATCAAGTTTCAACATTTTACTTAAGGAAGATGTAGCATTGTAGAAGAAATTGGGAAAACCAAAGGAAGAGTTGCGAAATCTTGCCAACTCGAGTCAATTCATTCATTCATCATAAATGGTTCCTACATATTAGAATAACTAACTAACTAAACAACGTCTAACCATGGCATTACACGAGTTTACATATCAAACTTGCATGGAACTAGGACATGCTCTCTCATACGAGGACAAAGCGGCAAATGTATACTTCTATTCACACACCAAACCATTTAACTAACGAGTTAGATGTACACAATAACATTCACATATCCTCGGAGTTAATAAGCAAACAAAAGTGCAAACAAAACTAAATATAACTCACTTTGAGCTTGAGAGTGGTCAAGCTTACGAACAAATTGTTGCCAATTTGTTCATCAATAAATTTGTACTTGTCCCGGGGGTTGATAATTCGGAGCTTCTCCTCGGCAAAATATAAGTGTTAGCGAGAAAGGTCTAAAACTGCACAGGCAAAAGCTCGACCTTGATAAGACAATGTTGGAGTCTTTGAACTTCTCGAGACTCGGGGACCGGTGAATGTAAGCCGGATAGTGTCCAGCACATAGGATCCTTTATTATTTTTGGTCCACATTTTTTCCACTCATTGAGTCAAAATGCTAACCTAGCTGCGTACTGTTCTAGAACAAAACTAGTATATGTGCTCTTATTAGGACCGAAAGGTTGCAAATTTTCATCAAAATGAATCTCGAGCTTCGTCCCGAGTATTCCGACTAAGGGATACTTCCATCATTCGTGTGCAGCTTCTACCGCGGAGTGCAAGGTGCGAGAGGCTCAATGTGAGATGAAGAGGGTTCGTTTGTCCAGGCTACTCCCGATTGAACCAGATATCACAGGTTTCAAGAACACGAGTGGAATCGTTTTCCCGTTCATTTTCAAGGCAGTATGAGAGGAATGCTGGCGAGAAAATGAGGGAGTAACGAAAGCTAACGGTACGCGGGCGAGGAAGAGAGGTAATGGAACGAGGAAGGGTTTCGCAACGTGGTGAGGGGTTCTTCGGTGAGAGTATGAGAGTGACAATGTGAGTGACAAAAGCTTCGCGTGAAGTTAACGTTTGGCGCTTCATTTTTAAGGCCCAGGACAAAATACACATATACGGTCTTAAAAGATAACTGCTAAGACCGATCTCTATATATGTCGGTCTTAAAATTAATTAATTTTTATTCAAACTTTAGTACAGGCCAAATTTTTGAGTCCGTTCTTAAAAGTCTAACTTTTAAGACCAGGTCATTACGTAACTTATGGTCTTAACATTTATTACTTTTTATTTAAACTTTAAATCTTAGGACAAATTTTAAGTTCGGTCTTAAAATCAAAGTTTTAAAGGCAGAAGCTTTTATATATGTTCGGTCTTAAAACTTTAATACCTTTATATTTATATTTTTAGTATTATTTTGGAGTGTAGAAAATATAAGTACGCCTTGATGAGACACCAGGTCACACCTTTAAGGCAGGTTGCACCCGGCGGTCATACAAACATAACATCTAACCACTATATGCATTCAAACTGTATAACATCTATACAACACACCTACCACATATATGCATACCATAAACATCGAGTTAGTGTTACGATGCGCGAACGTACCTTCGTTGACGGTAGACGGCACTTAGTCGGAAATCGTACTTTTCTACGGAAAAACGTGAAAACGTCCAATAGCGGCACTTCGGCGGCGTAACGGCGGCGGCGATTAGGATTTCGACGTCCTAAAGGAGTAATATCACTTTCATTAGTGATTTGGCATTATAAGCGGCATTTTAGGTAAAAATTACCATTTTGCCCCTATACCCTACTTGGCGGAATTTCGCGGCGCCAGCTACATAGGCTATTTTCTTCCCAAAATTTCGCCAGAACTTCGACGCATTTATGATTCTTGAAAATAAAGACTAAAATAGCCCTCCCATATGATACCCAAAAAATAAAGACTACTCTAGCCTTACTAACTATTGAACTAAAGACTAAAAACTAAAGGCAGAAAGACTTACCGTTGAAGACTTCGTGAGAACTCCCCCAGAGCTTCTCTCTCTTCTTTCTCACTCAAGGATTTCGGTTTTCACTTGAGAATGGGGTGAGAAAAATGAAGAGAGCTCTTGCCTTTTTATAGGCAAATTTTGGGTCCTAAAGTGTAATTTTCCCTTCTCAAATTTTGGGTCCAAAGTTGTAATTTTCCCTTTAATATTTTGAAGAGTGATTCTTGGCCATACAACACACCAAAACGTGCTGCCCCTCTCCAAGCCAAAGATGAGCCAATTGGATGATGACACGTGTCCTCATCCAGTCCAATTTCTCCGATCGGTACCCGATTCGCGTAATTTCGGAGAAATCTCAAAATTCTGGATTTACAACTTTGAAGACAAGTTCTCACTTACTAGAAATTTCCAAGTTAACCTAAATTTTGGTTCCATACAGGGCATTAGTGTTGGTAGAAGTTTCTCGAAAACGTGTCGGTCGCGTCTGGTTTCGAACGCATTTACGAAATTATCAACTTCTTGAGAAAAATTCACGATTCCAAATATGTCAAAATAAATTCAAACTCATGCCTAGATGTTGAGTTAGAATTTATTTTCCTTATATCCAAAAATATACCTATATGCATTTTCCCTATTTTGTTTTATTAGGAAATGCACAAACGACTTCAGAATTTTCTCCTGGAAGAGTATAACGGAAGACAAAATTCCATTGATCATTATTTTTCCCTGACTTTGGAAATCCCATTCCTAGATCTCCAGATAGGATCCGATTCCTAAATATTAATTTACTATTCATCATAATAAATTATATATTAAAATAATAAAATCCAAAACTTCTATCCTAAGTTATCTAAATATTTTTAACTCAATATTATCCCATTTTTTGAGCAAGATTCGGCTGGCCCAAAAAAATAATAATAAATATTTATTTTTTTAATTAATTAATTAATTAATGATTTATTTATTTACTTTTTCCAAAAATTCCACAAAATTACCTAATTGGTCCATTCTTGTATTTAGGCTCAAAAATACCTAAACTCAACTATTTTTCTCCAAAATTTCCAATTAATTAGTAAATATATTTTTACTAATTTCAAACCATTTTCCACTAATTTTTGAGCTTTACATAATTATTTCATAATTTTCTTTGCTCGAGCTTAAGTAATTAGCTCAATATTACTTAATTACTTTATTATCACTTGTTGATAATTTTCTTAATTAAGACACTCCTTTATCTTCAAACTTTTGCCTTAACATTAGAATTTCCATGCCTCATGCATTATTTTATAATTTACAAGGGTATTTTCCATAATTTTTCTAAGTCATTTATGTCCCTTAGGGGCATTTTCGTCATTTTGGCACTTTGGCCCTTAAATTCCCTAATTCAAATTTCGGGGTATTACATTTCTCCCCCCGTTAAACAAAATTTCGCCCTCGAAATTTGTATTCAACCCACTATACTTTGTACGAACTAGACTCCGTCCTTCTCGGAATCTGAGCTATATGCGTCGGATCTTCAATTTGTCTGTCAGCTGCTCCTCCTGGTGATCGAGAATTCGCTTTGGTTTGACCATAAAGATCTTGTCATATTGTACTTTGATATATAGTGTCTCCCGAGGCGCCCATACACCGCGGTCAACACCACAAATACCAAAATGTCTCCATGGCGCCCATACACCATGACAACACAAGATATCATACATGTCACCATGGCGCCCATACACCATAGCAACACAAGATACCTCCTACTCAATGACATGATCACGGTCGAATCGTAATATCTAAGAAAGATGGAATACATCACGGAGGTGGTTCTCGTATCGTATAAGTCAATCGAATAGCTAATACCTAGTTCATGCAATGCATAGAAAAATTCCTTACTAAGAGAGATAGTACCTTGGACTCTCTCAGGAAGTTCTCTGTCCATTGTGTCGGTTAACGCGTACATTCGGCCGGGTTACGTGGCCTCATCTTCGCAGCTATCTCGGGACAATTCGGGGCAATGTGTCCTTGTTTCGACATCTATAGCAAACTCGTCTCTCTACACTTTTCTCGGGACGGTTTGAAATGATGTGCCACAGCTTCCGGCATCCGTAACAAACTGTCTACCACCACGGCTACGAGAATGGTACTTCCCATGATCGGGACACGGTCGGGTTCGGCATCCTCGGGTTGCTCTGTTGCTCATCTTGGAATGGTCTCTTGTTTTCCCTTTGCGAGTCCTCCATGGTGCCTCTCTTTTCCGCGAGGAATTCTCACGGTGACCTCGCTACGATCTGCCTTTGCTTGTGCTTAAGTGCGGGGTTTACGCAGCTCCTTTCGGTTTCGTTCAATCAGTCGGCAAGATTCTACGGCTTGAGCTAGCTCGGGAAGCTGGCCGAGATACCGGCCTCTTCTTTATCTCATATTTGAGCCGTGTATCAACCTATTCGCCTTCCGGGTTTCGTTATCGTTACTCTTCGGATACGATGAGTATCGTGACAGTTGGTAAATCGGGCATAGTAATCGTCGAAGGATTCCTCAGAACCTTGTTGGATGCTAAGAAACTCCGCCTCCTTGATCACTTGTGTTGAGGGAGGAAAATATTGTTCATTGAATTTCTCCATGAACTTCTCCCAAGTGACAGGGCAATATCGGGTCCGCAATGTCGTGGCGATGCTCTTCCACCATCAATGTGCATCTCCGTCGAGTTTAAAGATCGCGAGTTGAGCTTTCCGATCATCTGGGCATTCCATAACTTCAAATATTTTCTCCAGACTCAGCAACCAATCCTCAGCCAATTCGTTCTTCCCGTGGAAAGAGGGTGGCTTGAGCTTACAAAATTGAGTGACCCAACTTTGTGTAGTCTGCATATCTCTCCCTCGTCGTGGAGGTGACTGGGACCTATCAGATCCCTCAGCTTCCTCATCGTGTTCATCGCTCTGCTCGTTTTCTTCTTCTTCAGAATGTTGTTCTTCCTCATATCTGGCCTGCCTTTCAGCTTGCCTTTCGGCCCGAAGTTCCTCTATCATCATTCTTTGTTCATCTAGCATCTCTCTTTGTTCACGTACTACGGCCATTGTCTCATGCCAAGCAATCTGTTGGTTTGGTACTTGATTTGGCTGCTCAGGATTCACTACTGGAATTGTCTGAGGTTGTCTACCTCGTCCCCTGCCTCGGCCTCTGCCTCGGCCTCTGGGAGCTCCGACTCCTCTTAAATTCACCATGTTGTGTTCTTTTTCCTTTATTAAGGGAAACGTTAGATACGAGGAAGACATTTCGCATAACACGAGACTTTATCACACTAGTCCCTAGACTCTTTCACGCTTTACATTGCACCCGGCCTTTATCATTCTATTATTCACACTTTGCTCCCGCCTTTATCATACTCACAACAATTAAACTCTATTATACGTAGTATTCACACGCGCGCAACATTTCCGTCGTCGATTCTCGTTGGTTCTCTCTACCCAAAAACAGTGCGAAGAAAAGTGGATCAAATCCAGTTTTCCGGAAGAGTATGAAAATTCGTTACGAAATTTCTCGATAGAAGTTCTCAACATGGGTCAAATACCGCATGTACTTATCTTTATTGGTCTCGGGGTTTTCATCGTGGCCTATCATCGCATATAAGCTCGATGCTAGGAAAGAATCACCGTCCGGCCTGGCGGCGGTTATCGAGTGATGCAGACCAAGGGTGGTACACAGGTTCAAGATGGTATCTGGCTCGAGAATGGTATACCGAAGTAAGGCGTGATACACCGACCTTAGGCTATATCGGTACTCATTTTCAAAATATGCTCTTTAAAAGGCGTAGAGCCTAACTCAGTTACTCAAACCAATTGGCCAGGTAAGTGTCTATCATGGGAGCCTCACCGAGTTCACGGCGATTGATTGGCTTACCCACATAGACTAGCCTTGCCTTCGGCACCAATGGTTTGTATATAACATAGTTAGATCTATGCCAGGACAACTTGCTACGATACCAAATGTAACAACCCGACTTTTTAAAGCAGTATAAATTTTTTTTTTGTCAAACATCTTTTCAAACCATCAGAGTAGAGCATTTGAGCGGAAAAGTAACTGATATATATATTCAAAAGCCAACGGTAGTGTATCGGGCGATTACAAAGGCGGTTCAATAGCAGCGTTTTCGAAATAAAGGACAACATCAAAAGGAAGACTCTGCCGATCCACGAAATGAAGTCTTGATCGGGCTTTCTATGCGGTGCTTGCCTCTCTCCTCGGTCCTCGGTCCTCCCGAACTCGACGCTATGTTAAGGGTGAGATCCAATTTACCACATTGGATCTCGAGTAACAGTTAACCTCATGTTTATGTATACACATACAAGCAGCAGACATCCACAACATCATCGGCACATACCATCACTCTATCACAACCCATGCATATGTATTGCCCCAGCATGCGAGACAAATTGCACCCAGCATACTGAGACCAATTGCACCCGGCATACGGACGGATTGCACCCAAGATACGAGACGGTTGCACCCAAAGATACAAACATAACCTCTAACCACTATATGCATTCAAACAAGTATAACATCTATACAACACACCTACCACATATATGCATCCCCTATACCCCTACTTGGCGGAATTTCGCCAGCGCTTCCGCTACATAGGCTATTTTCTTCCCAAAATTTCGCCAGAACTTCGACGCATTTATGATTCTTGAAAATAAAGACTAAAATAGCCTTCCCATATGATACCCAAAAAATAAAGACTACTCTAGCCTTACTAACTATTGAACTAAAGACTAAAAACTAAAGACCGAAAGACTTACCCGTTGAAGACTTCGCGTGAACTCCCCCAGAGCTTCTCTCTCTTCTTTCTCACTCAAGGATTTCGGTTTTCACTTGAGAATGGGGTGAGAAAAATGAAGAGAGCTCTTGCCTTTTTATAGGCAAATTTTGGGTCCTAAAGTGTAATTTTCCCTTCTCAAATTTTGGGTCCAAAGTTGTAATTTTCCCTTTAATATTTTGAAGAGTGATTCTTGGCCATACAACACACCAAAACGTGCTGCCCCTCTCCAAGCCAAAGATGAGCCAATTGGATGATGACACGTGTCCTCATCCGGTCCAATTTCTCCGATCGGTGCAGATTCGCGTAATTTCGGAGAAATCTCAAAATCCGGATTTACAACTTTGAAGACAAGTTCTCACTTACTAGAAATTTCCAAGTTAACCTAAATTTTGGTTCCATACAGGGCATTCCGTGTTCACCGAAGTTTCTCGAAAACGTGTCCGGTCGCGTCTGGTTTGAACGCATTTCTGAAATTATCAACTTCTTCAGAAAAATTCACTGATTCCAAATATGTCAAAATAAATTCAAACTCATGCCTAGATGTTGAGTTAGAATTTATTTTCCTTATATCCAAAAATATACCTATATGCATTTTTCCCTATTTTGTTTTAGGGATAGGTTATTCTGCCTACTCTTATTTTGTCTACCTTTGCCTACCTCTCTCAATACCGTTAGATTATAATCTCATCTAACGGTGAATATTTGAAGTATAAAATATTTGTTGAGTTAACAGAAGCCTAGGTTGGATTTGTGATTCCCCCAAACTCAGAACCCTAACGCACCCTATTGCTCAGAAAATTGAGCAGTAACTCCAACAATAACAATTGCCAAGTAGCAAGCATCAATTGATTTTTTCCCCTCAAAAAAGAAACTGCAATCACATAATACAAAATAGGTGCATGTATAGTTTTTAAACATAATTGTTTGGATCCCGATAAAACGCGAAGGTAGGGACGTATTTGATAAGCTCCTCGTTCTCGTGTTTGTCAAGACCCATGAAGATGGTGTAATCGCCACTTTTGGCTGTGCTTTGAAATAGAACACCATGGTATTTCTTCCAATTGGACAAGGAAGGAGCAAGCGATTGATTGATCGAGCAATAGGGTGCGTTAGGGTTACGAGTTTGGGAAATCACAAATCCAACCTAGGCTTCTGCTAACTCAACAAATATTTTATACCTCAAATATTCACCGTTGGATGAGATTATAATCTAACGGTATTGAGAGAGGTAGGCAAAGGTAGGCAAAATAAGAGTAGGCAGAATAACCTATCCCTTTGTTTTATTAGGAAATGCACAAACGACTTCAGAATTTTCTCCTGGAAGAGTATAACGGAAGACAAAATTCCACTGATCATTATTTTTCCCTGACTTTGGAAATCCCATTCCTAGATCTCCAGATAGGATCCGATTCCTAAATATTAATTTACTATTCATCATAATAAATTATATATTAAAATAATAAAATCCAAAACTTCTATCCTAAGTTATCTAAATATTTTTAACTCAATATTATCCCATTTTTTGAGCAAGATTCGGCTGGCCCAAAAAAATAATAAATATTTATTTTTTTAATTAATTAATTAATTAATGATTTATTTATTTACTTTTTCCAAAAATTCCACAAAATTACCTAATTGGTCCATTCTTGTATTTAGGCTCAAAAATACCTAAACTCAACTATTTTTCTCCAAAATTTCCAATTAATTAGTAAATATATTTTTACTAATTTCAAACCATTTTCCACTAATTTTTGAGCTTTACATAATTATTTCATAATTTTCTTTGCTCGAGCTTAAGTAATTAGCTCAATATTACTTAATTACTTTATTATCACTTGTTGATAATTTTCTTAATTAAGACACTCCTTTATCTTCAAACTTTTGCCTTAACATTAGAATTTCCATGCCTCATGCATTATTTTATAATTTACAAGGGTATTTTCCATAATTTTTCTAAGTCATTTTTGTCCCTTAGGGGCATTTTCGTCATTTTGGCACTTTGGCCCTTAAATTCCCTAATTCAAATTTCGGGGTATTACATTTCTGCTTTTACTGCAGAAAATTTTTATCTGCCACACTCTCATAAAAGTGAGTGGGTCCTACTGATATTTTCTCTTTCTTCTCTTTACAATGGTACCCACTCATTTTTATGTGAGTGTGACAGAAAAAAAAAATCTGCAGTAAAAGCAAAAATATTGAACCCTTTTTAATAACCATTAATTAAGTATATGCTGCAATTTTTTATCAATGCATTAATTACCATTAAAAGTGGAGACCATAGTTAATAAGGCAAAAATGGGGAAATGTACAAATACTCCCTCTGGTCCTTTTTATAAGGACCCAACTATCAAGTTTATTTGGTCCTTTTTATAAGGCATTTGCTTGTTCCCAAGGAGTATTAATTGTTCTTTTCCATGTATGCCCCTAATAAATAAGATTAGTGGGTGAGAGTAATAATTAATATATTAGAGTTTAATTAGTGTAATTAGTAGGGGTAATATTGAAAGTTACTTAAATTGTAGGCTAACTTTATTGACTTTAACTGTTATTGGTTTGTGAGAATTGTTAGTTGGTGTCTTATAATAAGGACGAGAGGGAGTAATATGAAAATATCTGGTGTTGTTTTTAAAGCAGACATTACATTGTGAAGAAAAAACTCGTAGAAAACTGTTCAAATGATGTTAGAAGATAATTAATTCATTTAATTGTGAGGGATAGATTATATAGGAGGTGATAATGAATAATGATATTGTTTTGGGCAAAAGTTGCATTTTATTAATATATAAAAAATTGTTAGCCGAGACCAAACAAATACTCAAAAATCGAAACAGTAACACACATCTCACAAACTAAAAAACAACAATCCTGATAAGCAAAACTATAAAACCGATTCATTCTCATAGATTTACACCGTGTTCTTCCATAGTCTTCTTTCTCATCATCTGCATCTTTCTAGTTGTGAGAGAGCCGAAAAAATGCCAATTTAAACCGAAAAAGGAATGGCAGTAGAGACCACATGGCTCATAAGAAATTGTTGTCATTTTGAATTCATCAGTAAATGTTTGAGCAGCCAAAACATGCCCCATCATTTCCCAAATATTTAATTTTCTTTTCATATAATTTGAAGAAAAGTGTTTTGAAAAGAGTTCATGTTGCTTGATATACCTATCAAGGCTGTTACCAAATATGATAACATTACTTAATAGGTCTGGTTTCCAATTTGCTTCCAAGAGATTGTTGTATAAGTCTAGTTCACAGTGTGGCATAAAGAACATAGTTGGTTTGAGGGCTTGCCTTCTTCCTTCTTCGTTGATGGATAAGACCGTACAACCAAAAGATTTCAAAACTTGAATTTCAATCTCTGAAAGGACAGGATCAAATACTTGGACCTCCCCAATCCAAGTGAAATATTTTTTCATTAATATTGCAAGACTAAGCTGCAACTTAGGAGCATTTTTATTTCCCGCACTCTCATCGGAAATACTGCCAATACCGTAAATTATCATTTGCATCTTTGACTCTGATCCTAAAACCCTTCGTATGCATTCAGAAATTGGTTTTCTTTGTAATTCCTTCCGAAAGTCATGATAAAATTGAGACATCTCAAGTTCATTTGTAAGCTTTTCTATCTTGCACCTCAATTCTGCTTGATTTGTCGGAGTCGATGATTCTACCTTGTCGTCATTCACAAAAATTTGATTATCTTCATCATCGGTGACCGTTTTCATCGATGTTGATGTTGCCATTTATCCGAGCTGCTTCTGACCAGAGAAGCAAGTGTATAATAAGAAACAAGCAGTTGATTATCAACGAATAATACCGTCCCAAATATATGATCGAGTTGATTTTTTTTAGAGAGATAAAAAAGTTAAGTAAGTACTTAATTATAGATATGTTTTGTATCCTTATATATCAGTTGATAAGTTATGCAAAATAGTTTAGAGAAAAAATAACAAATATAAATATTTTAGAGTAATTTAATTAGATTCCTTAATATCGTCAAAAAAATAACTTTGTCTTATACTATTTAGGACTGGAGGAAGTATCAACATACAGTAATAAATAAGACAGTGTCAACATATATCTAAGGGAGAATCACTTTTAGGTCTCAACCAAGAAAAATAATAATATAAGAAAAGTTCATATTGACAAGTGAACATAGAGAATTAACAAGTGAATCAGTTACCATTAACTCATTAACAACTTATGAGACTTGTCCATATATTATTTCCCTTGGTTGAGACCTATATGTCGTTCTCCCTCTATCTAATCTAATAAATTAAACATTTCATCCATGCTACTTGTAATATCGACGTGCATGAATAATCACTTTGATTTTACAGGCTACATGCAATTATAACAATGCATGTGATATAGAAATCCAAGTGTACGTACAGTTTAGCTTTTAAAAAATTTTGGTTATGTGCTTTTTCACATATATAAATACATGTATAAATAAGTAAATAGACTAGCCGAAGCTACTTTAATTCATACGGGAAAATTGAATATGAAACGCAAGTAGGTTACGCATGTATAAATAAATAAAATGAAAATGATTTAAAACGGAGGAGAATAACGTACCAGACTTCAAAGAGAAGAGCTTAACATCGATGGAGATCGAGTATACAGAATGAGACGGAAGGAGTCTCTATATATAGAGATGGGTATGGATATTTTTAAAAGGCAAAATATCTATATCTACATTATCTCAATTACTTAAATAATATATTTGATTTAATCTGAATATATTTAAATTTTAATTTGTATCATATTTTTATGTATAATAGATTAAATCATGGGATAGGTTATTCTGCCTACCCTTATTTTACCTACCTCTCTCAATACTATTAGATTATAATCTCATTCAACGGTGAAGATTTGGATAGATGTAGAATTTTTTAATGAAATACTATGATGATTGGTTACTGTTTATTACCCGGTAGAAAAAGCAACTGTTTATTAACTCAATTAAGATAACATTAAAGATAACATTAAGATAACAAAACAAGATCAACAGTTCAAAATGAAAGTATCAACTGTCAAGATGATTTTTATAAAATATGGCAACAGTGAATTTGATATATATGTGTGATTTACGGAGGAAGATGATAAGTGATTAACCCTAAAATGAAAAATATAAATATAAAGGGAAAAAATTATGAGATATTTTACTATCTTTTTCCCCAACTTGTTAGTATCATAATATAAAGAAGAGATGTTTTATTTTGAATTTTTGTCTATAAAGAGCTCCGACTTTTAAAGATCTGCCAGATTCTCTTTAACGCATCATTTCACCGGATAAAGAAAATCCTTTTATCCTTTCACCAGGGAAAAAAAAGATCTGAAAAGAATAAAAATAATAATGATCTCTAAAAGGATACATTATGGGTTTTTCAAACTTAAAACAATATACACACACCCTTATATTTAATATGAGAGGTATCAGGTTTCTCTCAAAATTCCTCATAATCTTTAAATCATGTCCATTCAATCAAATCGGAATGTCACATCATCAAGTTATACTCCTTGAATTTTTCTCTCTTATTCTCAACCAACGGCCCAAATAAGTTCTTGAGAAAATGGATGATCTCCTTTAGAATGAGAGTGGGGTGAAAAAAAAATAAAAAACAAAAAACAAAATTCACCAACGCATAGCACAGCGCAAGAGTAAAGGTGTGGGGATCATTATTGTTGAAAACAAAATAATCAATAAAATATATACGACTAAAATTAAAATAAATGATGCAACGACAGTCTTGCATAATGAAATTAAATATTCTACAAGACATTTAGTATTCTTTATAAAAATATCAAAATAATAATAATCGACTTAGAACCCCTTTTTAAATGTCGCTCATAATATTATTATATTATATAATTGGAAAACTTGTAGTGACAAATTTAATTTTTTTTTGGAACAGTTAGTTGATCTCGATAATTTATGATAAAGGAATTGCTTTTTTTAGCACTGTTTGTTGAAGTTTTTTTTTTTTTTTTTAAAAAAAATAGAACATCATGTTCTTCAAAGGTAAGTTCTTCGGTTCTTAGTCTTTAGTTCGGTAGTTCTTGAAGTTCTAGGTTAGTTCATAGCTTAGATGTTGTTTTGATCTTTAATCTTTCAATATATTATAGATATCATGTTTTAGGGTTAAATATGGTGTTTATTTCGAAAATATGTTGGAGAAAGAGATATAACAAAATTTTGGAAGATTAGAGTCAAAGTAGCGAAGCTCTGGCGAAATTTCGCCGGTTAGTGAAGCCAGGGGTAAAATAGTCATTTATGACTAAAATATCTGTTAGGATATTGTTTGAGTAATGAATACGTTATTATCCTTATAGGATATCTGTAATCACGTTCCAATCGTCAGACGTACCGTATATCGTCAACGAAGGTACGTTCGCGTACTGTAACACTAACTCTGATGTTTATTGTATGCGTATATGTATAGTATGCTTATATGAGGTAACTAATAGCTCTGTGGTATATACTGTTGATATGTTTACGCTTGCTAAGGGCCACACATCTGTCAGGGGACTTATGTGCTGATAAGGTACGTTTGCTAAGGGTCACACATCTGTCAGGGGACTTATGTGCTATTGCTAAGGGCCACACATCTTATGTGCTATTGAGATACGTTTGCTAAGGGCCACACATTTTATGTGCTTATGGGATACGCTTGTTGTACTTTTGGTTGAGTGCTCTTATTCTATTTATGTTGTGAATATCCGTAGTCCATATATTGTGTATGTAAACGTGAGGTTAACCGTTACATGAGTTCCGGTGCATGGGACCTCAGCCCTTAAGATAGCTTCAGGGTCGGGAGAACCGAAAGCCAAGGAGAAGGGCAAGCAGCACGCATAAAGACTCGGCTGAAGACTATATTTTGTTGCCACGACGTGGGAAATCGCCAGGGAGACACTTTTGTTGTTATTTACATTTGAAAACACTCGGATAAATGTACCGATACGTTGATTAGCCAGGCATACAGCATTTTGAATATATGTGTCAGTTACTCTCTTGCTCCAATGCTCTACTCTGATGAAAAAAAAAAAAATATTCGGCTTTTGAAATTGGGATGTTACATACTTCATGATCTTGAAAAAATTTTTTATGATCTTGAAAAAATATTTCAGGCTATTGACTGGTACTAAAAGGATACTAACTAGTACTAAAAAAATACTTGATGATCTTAAAAAAATTATATTAAGATCATGAAAAAGAAAAAATATTTCAGAGTACTGATTGATACTAACTTATATCCTCTGTCTGAGGCCATACTTGAAATCTTATATATATGTAATTAATTACATTGGGTATTAATTTGTAATTAAATTTTGGTTAGTTAATTGAAGCTTAATTACCAAAAGAAAAATAAATATTTTGAATTCTATGATAGGACTTCAAAAAATATTCATACGTTTTCCTGATCCAGACCATAGATATAATTAAGAAACCAGGAAGAAAATTGAAAACCAATCAACTCAAAGTGTTGAGATTAAGGATCACATTAAAGCACAAGACAATACTCTGAATATTAATAATCCTTAAGAATAAAAGAGATTACAAAGAGGCTTTTATGTATACAAATTGATAGGCTAACTATAACTCTAAAATTTATCATAATCTAATATAATCAAATCATAATTTCATAAAAATATATTCCTAAAATATAATATTCATATCTAATTTAATAACAAAAAGAAACAAAGAAAACAATACACACGATGTCTATACCTAAAGACGACCTAAGTCAAATATTGATGAGTCGACGATGCAGGTTGTGATGACGTAATCGCTGGAGGCCAAAGCCCATGACCGGCGGTTAGGTTATCTCTATACATAGGAATCGCGCCAGGCAGGTGAGATGGCGCATTCCCATTTTCTCCTCCGGCGGCGGCCATGTTTTGCAAGCTCTGTTCAACTCCATGTGATGATATATTATAATAGGATGGGCGGTTGAATGAAATTGCTATGACGTAGACTGAGCCATCTGAGACCAAATTGCCAAGTACCAACCCTCCGAAGACGTGGCCGTTTGGGGCGGTCAGGCTGACGGCAAGGGGTTTGGGGGCGTAATCAGACGTGGGGTATTGGTGAGGGGCGAATGTACCGGACATGGAGAGGATGGCGTGACGACCCGGAAAAGCGATGCCAGGAGCAGAAGCGGCGGAGGAGGGACGGAGGGAGGCATCAAAAATGGTGCCTGAAGCTGCAAGGACGCAGAGGCCGGTGTTATTGCTGATGCTAAACTGGTAAATAGCCCGGACGATGTCGTTGCCATCAGGAACTTCAAGAATGTAAGGAGCCATCACGTCGCCGCCGACACAAGATACGGGAGGACGTGGGGTTTCTTTATTAGGCTTGTTCTTGGAGCCTCTAGGGCGGCCCCTGGGTTTCTTGTCTACCTCCAAGGTGGATCCAGGACTGAGCGTCTGCATCTGAGAGGTGAAGAACGATGAATAATCGTTGTTCATCATCTCTATACTCTCTTCCTCAAAATCTAACTGACAGCTTTCTTGAGAGATATTAATTCAGGTCACTGAACTGTGAAAGTATGACTTTAATTTCGATTAGTGAATTTATATAAACCTGAATTAAGGGTGGATATAAATTAAACATTTCATCCATGCTACTTGTAATATGGACGTGCATGAATAATCACCTTAATTTTACAGGCTACCTGCAATTATAACCATGCATGTGATAAAGATAAAGAAATCCAAGTGTACCTACAGTTTAGTTTTTTGAAAAAAGTCTTTAATGCTCTTAAAACATTTTGGTTATGTGCTTTTTCACATATATAAATACATGTATAAATAAGTAAATAGACTAGCCCAGGCGGCTTCAATTCAAACGGGAAAATTGAATATGAAACGCAAGTAGGTTACATCATCAAGTAGGTTACGCATGTATAAATAAATAAAATAAAAATGATTTAAAACGGAGGAGAATAACGTACCAGACTTCAAAGAGAAGAGCTTAACAATGATGGAGATCGAGTATACAGAATGAGACGGAAGGAGTCTCTATATATAGGGATGGGTATGGATATTTTTAAAAGGCAAAATATCTATATCTACATTATCTCAATTACTTAAATAATATATTTGATTTAATCTGAATATATTTAAATTTTAATCTGTATCATATTTTTATGTATAATAGATTAAATCCTAGGGATAAGTTATTCTGCCTACCCTTATTTTGCCTACCTCTCTCAATACCATTAGATTATAATCTCATATAATTTTTTAATGAAATACTACGATGATTGGTTACTGTTTATTACCCGGTAGAAAAAGCAACTGTTTATTAACTCAATTAAGATAACATTAAAGATAACATTAAGATAACAAAACAAGATCAACAATTCAAAATGAAAGTATCAACTGTCAAGATGATTTTTATAATATAAGGCAACAGTGAATTTGATATATGTGTGTGTTTTACGGAGGAAGATGATAAGTGATTAACCCTAAAATGAAAAATATAAATATAAAGGGAAAAAATTATGAGATATTTTACTATCTTTTTCCCCAACTTATTAGTATCATAATATAAAGAAGAGATGTTTTATTTTGAATTTTTGTCTATAAAGAGCTCCGACTTTTAAAGATCCAGATTCTCTTTAACGCATCATTTCACCGGATAAAGAAAATCCTTTTATCCATTCACCAGATTAAAAAAAAAGATCTGAAAAGAATAAAATTAATAATGATCTCAACAAGGATACAATATGGGTTTTTCAAACTTAAAAATATCAAATAAAAAAATAAAAAAAAAAAAATCGACCTAGAACACCTTTTTAAATGTCGCTCATAATATTATATAATTGGAAAACTTGTAGTGACAAATTAAATTTTTTTTGGAACAGTTAGTTGATCTCGATAATTTATGATAAAGGAATTGCTTTTTTTAGCACTGTTTGCTGAATTTTTTTTTTTAAAAAAAAATAGAACATCATGTTATATTTTGTTAAACACAAATCCTTAAAAAATTGATTGGAAAAAAGGCCACTTGAATGTTAATTATGAATCGGTTGAAAATGTAAAGACAATTAAATATTAGCTATGAATTGGTAAATGGAAATTTGAATTGAGTACATTTTATTGAAATGTTTGGCTACTCAGGCAAAGAGAATCCATTGAATTTATAGTTAAATAAGAAAATAAGATTGAATTATTCTCACTGCACATATATGTTCTTTTAACGCATTTTCACCCCTCTTAAAACATCCTCTCGCACAGAGGACACCATAGAAATATCACTCCTCTTAAAACGGGAGCGGCTAGCATCTGCTTCTGCTAATATCCACTGCCGTCCACTGCTCGTTGATTCCTTTTTTTTTTAAGGATACTGACCGGTACTAAAAAAATGTTTCATGATCTTGAAAAATTATTTTATGATATTGAAAAATATTTCAGGCTATTGACTGGTACGAAAAAAAATACTGACGGATACTGAAAAAAATATTTCAAAGTACTGACTGGTACAGAAAAAAATACTTCATGATCTTGAAAAATTATTGTAGGATCTTGAAAAAATATTTCAGGCTATTGACAGGTACTAAAAGGATACTGACTAGTACTGAAAAAATACTTGATGATCTTAAAAAATTATATTAAGATCATGAAAAAATATTTCAGAGTACTTATTGGTACTAAAAATATATTTCAGGATATTTTTTTAAGATTGTAAATTAATTTTTCAAGTTCATGAAATATTTTTTCTGTACGAGTCAGTATCTTCAAAGTATCTTTTTAGTATCAGTACCGGTCAATATCCTGAAGTATATTTTTAGTATCCGTCAGTACACTAAAATATTTATAAAAAAAAAAAAGGAATCAGCCTTCACAATTTGTGCCAAAACGGCACAGTTTTGGAGCAGTGGACGGCAGTGGATATTAGCAGAAGAAGATGCTAGCCACTAACTCTTAAAACATCCTCCCGCACAGAGGACACCATAGAAATAAAGGACTCGGTAATTTCAGTAAAAACCAAAGGATGCATTGTTTGTAGGAGATTTTGTTACTATATATTCAAAAGTCAAAACAAAAACAAATGACGCTTTGTTTGATTTATGTTGTTTATTTTTTCCACCCAAGTTCGATTTTCAAACGAATCGTAAGTGTGGGAGCCACGTATCAATGTGGAGGTGAATACCAATTTCGTGTATTTGAGAATTATGATCCAAATATGAACCATTTGTCAAGCACTTCTCAAGGTGGTTGGAAAAATGGCAGCTTTGACCAAGTTAATCAAGGTATATGCTTTTAATGTTAATGGAGAACGTTCTGTAGGATTCCTAGAAGCTGAAGCACACGCTTTGTACAAGTTAAATGCAGTTTATTTGTTGGTTGTATTTTAACTCTTTTTTTTTTTTGTTGAACAATTCTAGAGTATTTCATTACTGAGGATAAGAAATGTTACAACTACTCAAAGCAAAGACAGAAACATTGCTAAAACAAATACAACAAAATAAACTGGATACAATATTAACCGAACACCATACATTAAATATATAAGAATAGAAGTAGAATCATGGACAAAATCAGCCTCCTCGATATTCAAGGTTAGAAGTGACGAGCAAGAAAGTGTTGGTTGGAAAACCCACCCCAAAGGGTACACAATCTTATAAGTAATAGCTGCAATTAAGTCAGCTAAATAGGTACCCCATCCTAGGGTAAAGAACACAGAAAACCCAACCTCAAAAGAAAGAATACCCTTGATGTCCTGAAGAACACTTCTACTTCTCTGATCAAACATATCCAGTGACCTCGACCACACACTAAACAACACCTCTTTAGATCTTCCCCCAAGAACGCAAATCTGAGCTACCAAATGATAGTCGGATCTCATAACGTTCAAACAGCCAACCAACCAAGAGGATTTGAACGCAGATCTCGATGATTTGTTTATTTCTGAGCCAAAACACCTCCACAAACCCCAGTAACACAAAAACAGAAACATAAAACAGATAAATCTCACCTCTACAGATCAGATCTGAAGAAGGAGAGGAGAGGACTTGCCACAAGGACGAGGGAATGCCACATCTGACAAAACTCAGAGGGAGAGGACCATAGCTCAAAGATCTGGACTCCAAAACATCAGGACCGCAGATCCAAGATCTGGACACCAAACTACCACTCGGACTCGTCTGTGGCACAAAAACAGTGCTTGCCGACGGCTTGTGCATAAGGTACAAACCGCCGGCGAGGGAGCAAAAGCGGTGGGACAAAAAGTGCAGAGAGGAGAGAGGTTATAAATATTTATAACAATTGTTGTATTTTAACTCTTTCACTCAACTATAACATTAGGTTAGTCATTAATACAAGACATCATGTTATTTCCTTTGATCTGGCTCCTCTGACAATCAGAAGATTCAGAGCCTGGATTAACCAAGAGTACCTTTAGGGGCATGAGCAAAGCAAGTAACTATGAGAGTGGATCTGTATACGGACTGGAACATTTTAATCCAAGTCAACAAATGCCAAGACATAAAGATACTTGTGGTAAGCTTATGTGTATGCCAGGGAGAAATTTTAGTTTTTGTTCTTTCTTTCAAACTTATTGGCGTTGGAGTTTAGGTAATACTTTATCATGGGTAGTTCCATTATTTTGACTAATTATTAGTTACACTTTAATGTGTGATTGACTTCGTGACCAGCAAAATTACAGAGTTTATTAGTCTGCTCCATCTTTGATAATTTATATGAATCATACGTCATTCACATTAATCATAGGCTAATATTATAGATGGCTATGTGTTACGGATTTATATAAGGCCCATTAATGATGCGGCCCAATAACAGGTAGATCTATCATGATCACCAGCAGATCAGATAAGATCATAACCAACCTACAATCAAGGAGATAATCAAGGGAAATCTCTATCACAAGTAGAGGGCCCATGAGCCCAAGACCAACAGGTACACTCTATAAATACGAGTTAAACCCTAAAGGTACACATCTTCTATCTCTACGCTCTCTCTCAATTGCATATACTGCACACAGAGCACACACCCCACTCCCTTTGGCTAAACGCCTCCAATCCTCCTCGAACTACGTGGACTTTGATCCCTCTTCAGGGTACGTAGGCCCTAGGAATCACTCCTAGGTCAAGTCCCAACCAACATCAAACATCCTAGTCCCATCAGGGCTAGGGTTCTGGTTCTACGCCAGAACAGTGGCGCCGTCCGTGGGGAACCGTAAATTTCGATTCCCATGACCAAAGATGGTCAACAATTCCAATCTCCAAATGCCAAATCAACCAATCTTCAAATGCCAAACGAATAATCATAAAGTTTTATGGTTAGGGTTTGTGATGTGGATACAACGAACGAACTAGGAATCCTCTTCATGATAATCACCGATCCGATATTTTCTAAAGAAATTAAAGTCCCCAAATCGTTGTTTATCTCGGATAAGGCAAAAGCGGATGAACATAAAAGGTTTGCTCTCGTCTGATTCAACTGATCCCTGGGATCGAATTGAGGGCATTCGATTCCCAGAACGTAGGTCCCCACTACCTATCTCCATCTTCGATTACGAGATTGGCACCTATCTCCAGAACGTCGATCTCATTTGATTCAACTTATCCCTGGCATCAAAGTGAGGGCATTTGATTTCCAGAATGTCAATTCGGTATTTGAAGGGATGGTGTGGGTTAATCAGATCCCAAATTCAAGAAACAGTCAGATACTCCGGGCAGAGGCATATAAAAAGAAGGTTTAGTAAGTACAAGACACGATGAACTAGGGTTCCTTCTCCCTGGGATCATCGAACGTTATCTACAATCAGAAAAAGGGCAAAGAAGAGAGTGATTGACCGACGGAGCCTTTGGAGGGATCCTCGGAAGATCTGTCACAAGGCCTCGTCGGTCCCCGCCACGGTTCATATCCTCGATCATACGAACCACAACCTTCAAGCATGGCAGGCCTCTGATCCGGCACGGTGGAGACACAAGCCATCGCTATTTGCAAGAGCCAAACCATCTGCACTCAAAACGCCTCAACAGCTCGATCCACCGCCCGGACGAAAATTGGGTAACGAAGAAGAATCATGGAAATTCTAACCATGACCACGATGCATTTGATTGCGGGTCGGATTCTTACTCGGAATCCCGGCCTACTAGATGACGACCGACGCAAGATACTCCTCCGATTCGTCCCGGCGGTTTACCTAAGTCGGCATATCACCGCCTCCTATCCGAGCGGAGTCTCGCGGCGCGTTTTGTTTCGCAGAACTGACCTAAGAAACCTGGTCAAAGTGTAAGTTTGACCAGGGACCTTTCTGCAATAACGGAAAAGTTTTCACACAGGGACCTAAACGAAAATCTCAAAAGGTTTCGTACAGGGACCTAAACGAAAATCTCAAAAGGTTTCACACAGGGACCTAAGTGAAAATCACAAAAGGTGTTTCACAGGGTCCTAAGTGAAACTCTTAAAAAGTTTCACGGAGGGACTAAAGTGAAACTTCTGCAAATCATGGAGTCGCACGGGCTCTCACGTGGTAGGACCCATTTCATTTTTTATATATGTATTACATACATAAATTATGATGTCATATAGTAGGCTTGAATTATGCACACCGAAAGTCGGGTCGGCATATCGATTAAATTTAATCCGGTTAATACCCCGGCTCCGTGCAAAAGTTGAAAGCGGACTCCGGAAAAACCGAATCGGTTAAAGTCCGAGATCCGTGTAATGACAGCTACGGCCTCCAAATCTTTAAACATGTAGGAATCCGAGGTACATAAGCCCGTTTCCGAAAATCATGTTCAAGTCTATTATATACAGCAAATCCGCGCTCCTCAATTGGACCCCGGATAAACTGTGGAGTTTTGTCCCTACGAAAGGGATGAAGGCATACCCCGGTTACACCAAATCTGGTTAGAACCCCGGCTCTGCCAAAGTTTTGAAAACGGACCCCGGTTACACCGAATCTGGTTAAAATCCCGGCTCCGAGTAAATTTGAAGGCATACCCTGGTTACACCGAATCTGGTTAGGACCCCGGCTCTGCCAAAGTTTTGAAGACGGATCCCGGTTACACCGAATCTGGTTAAAATCCCGGCTCTGCCAAAGTTTTGAAGACGGACCCCGGTTACACCGAATCTGGTTAAAACTTGGGCTCCGTGTTGCACCGGCAATCCCACCAAGTCTATTTACATGTATGAATCCGAGAAATAATAAACCCGGAATCTCGGTGTTCGAGTATCTCAACCTGGAATCTCGGTGTTAGAGTATGTAAACCCGAATCTTGGTGTTAAGTTAAAACCCGAATCTCGGGTCGGCACGCGAGCAATCCCGACAATCACGAACAATCTGATCCGGTTGGTAAATCAACACATCCCTAGCAGCTCAAAGACTGAACTACCGGTGCGGGGACAACAGAACGGATAAACGAGTCCGGGTTACGACACCCATAATGGACAAACAAATTCGGGGTTACGACACCCATAATGGATAAACCAATTCGTGGTTACGACACCCATAATGGATAAACCAATTCAGGGTTACGACACCCATAATGGATAAACAAATTCAGGGTTACGACACCCATAATGGATAAACAAATTCGGGGTTACGACACCCATAATGGATAAACAAATTCAGGTTACGACACCCATACCGGATAAACGAAGTCCGGTTACGACACCCATAATGGACTAATGAATGTCGGGTTACAACACCCAGAATGCAGTAAACCCGGTTACGCTGAATCCAGTTAAAACCGGGCTCTGTGCCAAGTCTTGCTAGAAACAAAAAGACGGACCCCGATTACACTGAATCCAGTAAAAATCCGGGTTCCATGAAAAATCTTGAAGGCAGACCCCGGTTACACCGAACCTGGTTAAAATCTGGGCTCTGTGCCAAGTCTTGAAGAAGGACCCCGATTAAACCAAATCTGGTTAAAATCCGGGCTCCGTGTAGAGTTTTGCCAGATAAAGTCATACGGTTAAATCCACGTTTCCATAACCAGTTCGGAACTCGGTAACACTGAAAAAACAGTTAAATCCGCCTCTCCATGGTCAGTTCAAAACTCGGATAAACCGGCCGTGTTCCCTAGTTGGAACCCGGATACATTGAACAAAGGATGCCGAGGGCCATCGAACCCGGCTTTTCAGTTAAGCAAAGCTGTCACCGTAAGCTTTTGCAACTCGATCGCTTCCAAGACTTCCTTAAATGACACGAGGCCGCTGTCATCAGCCCTTGTATTGACACCGAGGTCCATAAGCCCGGTAAACGACACCGAGGCCCGTACACCTCCAAAAATAGAAGAACGCCGACCCCGGTTACACTGATCCCAGCCGCAACGGACACCTCATGTCCGAATTGTCAGCTTTACAAAGCTAATCATCTCTAGAATTAATAAAGGGTTTATTAACCGAATGTTCAATTCTAAGATTGCTTAAATGATTCGCTGAATAAGCAGACCGACACCGAGGTCCATACGCCCGTGAACCGACACCGAGGCCCATGCACCCGTATATATTTTGATGCATCGAAATTGACACCTAAGTAAGAAGGCGAATAGTCATACTGGACCCTGATTAGGTCCACTTGGTCAAAGTGTGTCCTTCATGCACCTGGTTTTGACACCGTAAGAGTACTAAGCGGACTCTAATTACTTAAAGACCCCGGCCCGGTCTAGAACTTGACTATGTGCGGTTTATGCATAAAGTTAAAAGTACACAATGGACCAATTACTTGAATTTTCATTCATAAGGTTAATTGTTCAAAAGTACACACAAAACCGGCATCCTACGCCGAAACAAAAGGAAAAGGAAGAATAAAAGAAAAGAACTTCTAGCTTGAAGGGGCTGCCTCGTCCACAGGCGCCCGCCACCCTGAGCCAACCCTAAGGCACCACGGCATTCCTAGGGCCGGAGGTTACCACCTCGGACCCTTATGTCGTCGGTCCTCACCACGGCATTCCTAGGGCCGGAGGTTACCACCTCGGACCCATTGGTCGTCGGTTCTTACCGCGGCGCTCTTAGGACCGGAGGTTATTACCTCGGTCCCCTTTTTTGGACATTGGTATTCACCACCAGTCCTCAAGCCATAGGACGCCAACATGGCACTTTACGAGACGCAGGATGTCACCCCGACTCATCAGACCATGCAACGTTACCACGTACACAAGGAAATGGGCTCAGCAAATTCTAGCCCGACACAGACGTCGGAGACGGGCAGTACCTCGGGCGACGTATCCAGGACATCATACACCCCGGCAGTCCAAAACCTTGAACTACCGGCCAGGGGCATCTGTTACGGATTTATATAAGGCCCATTAATGATGCGGCCCAATAACAGGTAGATCTATCATGATCACCAAACAGATCGTATAAGATCATAACCAACCTACAATCAAGGAGATAATCAAGGGAAATCTCTATCACAAGTAGAGGGCCCATGAGCCCAAGACCAACAGTACACTCTATAAATACGAGTTAAACCCTAAAGGTACACATCTTCTATCTCCTACGCTCTCTCAATTGCATATACCGCACACGAGCACACACCCCACTCCCTTTGGCTAAACGCCTCCAATCCTCCTCGAACTACGTGGACTTTGATCCCTCTTCAGGGTACGTAGGCCCTAGGAATCACTCCTAGGTCAAGTCCCAACCAACATCAAACATCCTAGTCCCATCAGGGCTAGGGTTCTGGTTCTACGCCAGAACACTATGGATTTGAACTAAAAAATTCCTGAGAAAACAACCAAGTATTGGTTGTAACTCCTATCAGGCTAGCCACTCCATATCAATCAAATATTCAAGATCAATTTAAGCTATTCGATATTGCCCCTGCTTCCGTATGCTAAAACTTAAACCAATTAATGAACATGCATGATCATATTAGGCAAAATCTTCCGTTATTGAGGCTGAAATTCATGCTATCTTGTTAGGGCTACAAACTGGTCTTCAAATGAGTCTTCAGAGAATCGTTATTTTCTCCGACTCTCTTGATGCTGTTAATATCCTTATGAGAGACTGCCCTACTGATCATCCACTTCGTGACATCATTGGGGAGACTAGAGATCTTCTATTCCGAGACTGGGACGTGGAGCTCCATCATACTTCAAGAGAAAACATCTCGTGTGCTGATTACATGGCAAAGCAAGGTCATAGTGTTTCCGTTGGGGCCGATGTGGTCATGATTCCAACGATCCCTACAGATTGTCTTCATATGGTTTTGAATGATCAACAAGCCTGTCATTCCTAGCATTTTCTTTGTATTTTTTGATGTATTGAGGGCTAGAGTCTGATAATCTAGTCCCTGTTTCATCCTCTCAAGCTTCGGCTTGCCTTTCTTACTCAAAAAAAAAAAAATTCCTATCGTATGTGCAGTTTATTATATGTATATTGCTAGGCAAGTTTACTTTATATAAACAGGACTTCAGGGATTCCGAGGACTTGATTACAACAACAATGAACCCTGCCTACATCTTCACAAATCATATTACACTCTTTAGAATTACAACCCAATATTATATCTAACTAAGCCATGCATGCTATTCATCTATGATCAATTGTATCGGAGTTAGAAATAACTTATATCTTGTATATTCATTTGTATTCTATATTCTAGAATAATCTTGTAAGGACACTTGTCCATATATTATTGGTTGTACAATTCTATATATAGAAAGATGGAGGCTCAAGCTAATCATTGAGCTTGACCTAATTTTCCTAAAACCTTATCTTGGTATCAGAGCAAAATAGCCAGAAATGGCATCCTCTGGGAATTCCTCTACTCAATCAGATTCAGCCACATTTTCCTCTTTGCCTGAAAACCCTATTTCTTCCATTAGCCACAATACCCAGTCCCCAAGAGAGTCTACTGTTTCTACAGTCCTTCCCACGTCATTTCCTCTCAGTCAAAGTCTTCCACCTACCTTTCCATTCCAATACCCACTCCCGTCCTCTTACTCAGCTTATCCATTTTCTTCATATCCGCCGATCTCAAGTTTTCCCTCATATCCGCCGTTCTCGTCCCTCGACTCTCACTTCCGCCACCCATCTTCCACGGCGTCATCCCAGATTCCGATCCCCACTTCCGCCGCACACACTCAGCCTTCGTCTTCCTCCGTTCCCCCACCTCCTTCGTCCACTCAGTCGATCCCACCTCTCTCGACATTTTTCCCACCTTACACACCATCACCTTCAGCTTTCCCTCTTTTTCACCAGGCTCCACCGTCGATTTCTCCAGGCTTCACCTATTCACAGATTCCTGGCTTCCCTTCATCGTTCTACCAAGCTCCTCAGGTTTCCACTCGCTCAACTCCTCTGTTAAGCTCTCTTCACCAGGGCAATCCCTTCAAGTTGGACGGTGATAACTTCCTCACATGGGAGTCCACGATCATGCCCATAATTCGAGGCCATCGACTTGATGGTCACCTGTTAGGTACGCAATCGGTTCCCCCTGAGTATCTTCTTGACTCCACTGAGCAAGTCTGTCCGAATCCGGCCTATGATGACTGGATGGCAACCGACCAAATTCTTCTTGGTTGGTTATTTGGAACCATGAGCGTTGAAATTGCCAGCCAGATGACTGGATGCAAGACGGCATCATCTCTCTGGAAAGCAATCTCAGAATTCGTTGGTGCAAACACAAGATCACGAGTTACATTTTTGAAGAGTGAGTTTCAGCAACTCAAGAAGGGTTCTCTTAAGATGAGGGAATACCTGGCCAAGATGAAATCAGTCTCCGACAATCTGACTCTTGCTGGTTGTCCTCTGTCTCTTACTGATCTCATCACTCAAACTCTAGCTGGTTTAGATACAAAATACACACCAATAATGGTTCGGCTATCTGAGAAAGACAATCTGTCTTAGGCTGACCTTCAATCAAAATTGCTCACCTATGAGTCTCGTTGGAGCAGCTAAACTCTACAAATACTTCAACTCTGTCCAATGCCTTCACTGGTCTGACATTTCAGTCTGATCAAAGTCAACCAAATCGTGGCCGTGGGCGTGGAGGCAGGAGAGGCAGGGGTCGGTCCAATAGAGTAGGAGGCAGAGGATCCAATTCTTCTTCCAAATCTGATCAACCATGGTGTTATCTGTGTGACAAGCCCAGACATGAAGTGTCTAACTGCTTCAAGCGCTTTGACAAGAATTTCAAGCCTCACACACACAAGCCTGAAACTGCTTCTGCTTACATCACTACTCCAGAAACTACATTTGATCCAGCATGGTATTTGGATACAGGGGCTACTCACCATGTTTCCAATACTCCTGATGATGTTGGCACTACCATGACCTCAGGTATTTCTTCAATTTCAGTAGGTAATGGGTCTTCTATACATGTGGTTGGATCTGGGAATGCTAAATTACTATGTGATAAACTCCGTCGGTGTGAAATCCTCGAAACCGAATAATATTCGATTGCACCTCACATGTCAAAGAAACCGATCAGTGGATACAAACCGACTAATGACAATAGTAATGTCTCTGTTGAAATTAATTCTGATGGATGTTTTGTGAAGGACAAGAGTCTACCTAATGTCTTGCTGCAAGGAAAAATCACCAGAGGTTCGATCCCAGGTCTCTATCGGATTGACAACCCTATTGTTCCTGTGAAGAATCTTGCTGCTTGTTTAGTTTCTGTTGGAAATAGTCCTATTAGGACAAGTAGGAATTTGTCTTTTTCAGAATCTTGGCATAGAAGATTAGGACACCCTAGTAAAGCTATTCTACAAAAAGTGCTTACTGATTGTAATATTCAAATGCCATCTAATGAAAATTATCAGTTTTGTGACTCTTGTCAATTGGGGAAATCACATAGACTTCCTTTTTCTGTCTCTCATTCACGGTCAACTCATGTTCTGAATTTGATTCACACTGATCTTTGGGGTCCTTCACCTGTTAATTCAGTTGGAGGATATAAATATTACATTAGTTTCCTTGATGATTTTAGTAGACACACATGGATTTATCCATTGAAAACAAAAGGAGAAGCTCTCTCTGCCTTCAAAGTTTTTAAGAACATGGTTGAAAACTTGTTTGAAAGAAAAATCAAAGTTCTTCATAGTGATAGGGGTGGTGAGTTCAGAATTTTTCAAAATGTTCTTGATGATAATGGAATTATATTTCGACACTCTTGTCCTCACACATCAGCTCAGAATGGAAGAGTTGAGAGAAAGCATCGACATATTGTTGAAACAGGCCTAACTCTCTTGGCTCATGCATCTATGCCTACCATTTATTGGTGGGAGGCATTCTCCACTGCAGTTCATCTCATTAATAGGCTTCTTACTGCTATCTTACAGAATGTTTCACCATTTGAAGTCTTGCATAGCAGAAAACCTGATTATAGAAATTTCAAAATTTTTGGTTGTGCCTGCTTTCCCTGTCTTCGCCCTTATAACCAGAATAAACTCCAATTCCATAGTACTAAATGCACTTTTCTGGGTTATAGTGGCTCTCATAAAGGCTACAAATGTTTAAGTTCTACCGGCAGGATCTATATCTCACGACATGTTGTGTTTAATGAGGATGATTATCCATTTGCTAACAATTTCTTGTGTTTTCAGAAATCATCAGCTACTGAAATTGTGAATCTCTCCAGCTTGTCTCCGTTTACTAATGACCAGGAATGTCTGGTTGAATCTGCTCACTTGGTTAATCCACCCAATACATCTGTTTAATGTCTTGGCTCCCCAAATCACCCTTTAGCTGTACCACCCTCATCTCCATCACAAGTCTCGGCCTCCACACACCATTCCTCACCTAAACAACTCTCGGCCTCTCCTCCATCATCATCTGATCATCCTTTCTCCCCTATTTTCGCCACCAATTCAGCATTGTCCTCATCCACATCATCATCCAATCACTCCCTATCAACTTCACCATCAATTTCACCTTCCCGTGCATCATCTCCCCAATCAGATTCTACCTCAGCTTCTGATTCAGTCTCTATACAGCAACCTATAGCCACTCATCCTCACTCTATGATCACTCGGAGAAAAGTTGGGATCTCCAAACCCAAGTTCCCTTATGTTGGGTTAACTATTGCATCAGATTCTACACCACAAACAGCAAAGCAAGCTTTAGCTTCACCTCTTTGGAAGCAAGCCATGATTGAAGAATTTTCAGCTCTTCAAAGAAATGCAACCTGGACTCTTGTCCCTAGACTCAAGACTAAGAACATTGTTGATAACAAATGGATTTTTAAATCCAAATTTAATTCTAATGGTACTCTAGCCAAGCGAAAAGCACGACTCGTGGCTAAGGGGTTCCAACAAAGTGAATGTATTGATTTTTATGAGACATTCAACCCTGTCATTAAAGCCTCAAATATCCGCATTGTTTTGACTCTTGCTGTCTCTTTGAATTGGGAAATTAAGCAACTTGATATAAATAATGCTTTTCTCAATGGCTTCTTATCTGAACCTGTTTTTATAAAACAACCGGAAGGTTTTATTGATTCTTCCAATCCTGATTATGTATGCAAATTGTCAAAAGCTCTCTATGGTTTAAAACAAGCACCAAGAGCATGGTTTGATAGACTTCGTAATGTTCTTCTCACTTGGGGGTTTGCAAATTCAAGGAGTGAAATCTCTCTATTTGTTTATTCTAATAAGACTCAGATTCTGATGATTTTGATATATGTGGATGACATACTCGTGACTGGTAGTAATCCCTATAGTCTTAAATTTTTTGTTACCAAACTTCATTCTATTTTCTCATTGAAGGATCTTGGTTCGCTTCATTATTTCCTTGGTGTAATACCCTAAAAATCTGTATTATGATTTAGTAAAATTATATCTATCAAAAATAGGTGAACATGAGATATCAAATATTAAGTTATAATTATTCTATTTTCTAAGGAGAAATCTCTTGGAAATTAGAGGAAAAACTAATAATGTGCCAAAATTACCAAAATACCCTTGAGGAGCATATAATAACTTAGAAAAATTATGAAAAATCCTAAAAGGTAGCAAAATGACCAAGTAAATTATGAGAGTATATTATCTCTAATTATGGTAATTTAATAAATTATGAACTTGGAGATATTGAATAAGAATGCTCAAAAAGCATTAAAATGACTAAAATACCCTTGTAAATTATAAAATAATGCAGAAGACATGGAAATGAAAATGTCAGAGCTAGAATTATGAGACAAGGGGTATTCTAATTAAGAAAATTATCAAATTGTGATAATTAAGTAATTAAGTAATATTGGGCTAATTACTTAAGCATAAGCAAAGGAAATTCATGGATAATTATGTAAAACCCAAAAATTGGTGGTTGTTGGCTTAAAATTAGTAAAAATATATTTTCTAATTAATTGGAAATTTTGAAGAAAAATAGATGAGTTTAGGTATTTTTAAGCCTAAATGCAAGAATAGACCAATAGGATAATTTTGTAAAAAAAATTATTAAATAATTAAATAATTAATCAAATATAAAAAAAAAGAAATAAAAAAAAATGGGCAGAAAAAAAAAAGAATAAAAATAGAAACTTAGTTTGTAAGTTATAGTATTTTATAATATAATTAATTGTAGTGAATAGTAATGGAATAAATAGGAAACGGACTCTATCTAGAGATCTAGGAATGGGATTTCCAAAGTCAAGGTAAAATATTGATCAGTGGGTTTTTATCTTCCGTTAAGCTTTTCCTAAGTTAATTCAAGCCGATTGTGCATTTCGAACACGGAATGCCCTGTATGGAATCAAGATTTAGATTAGAATAGACATTTCTAGTAAGGAAGAGAAGATCTTCAAAGTTAGTTAACCAGAATTTTGAGATTTCTCCGAAATTACGCGAATCGGGTACCGATCGGGGAAATTGGACCGGAAGGCTTCTGGAAGGTGACACGTGGCCACCTCCCATTGGCCAAGCCCTCTTGAATTTCGGCCAAGTGTGAAAGCAAAAAGGGAAGAAAGGGTTTTTTTGAAAAGTAGTGTTTGACGGTCCAGATCGCTTCTCACAAAGTTGATCCGACTACAAATCCTTCCTCTTTTCTATAAATACCCCCCTTCTCTTCATTTTCACACCATTTCTTTCCTCCTTGACCGAATCTAGAGAGGGAAAGAAGAGAGAGAAGCTCTGGAAAAATTGTGAAGAAGTCTTCAACGGTAAGTCCTTCGGTCCTTAGTCTTTAGTTCTTTCGTAGTTTTAGTAGAACTGTACGTTAGTTAGATCTAGGAAGTAGGAGATGAGATTCCTATTCTTGTTTTTAAGCCTCATTGCATTGAAAGATGCCTGACGAGGTAAAAACATAGTAGGGATTGAGTCTCTGAAAGTTGAAACTTAAAATAGCGAGCTTTAAGCTTTCGTAGTTCTTTCAATAGTTAGAGTAGTACTGTTAGTATAGCCTTTAATTTTTCAAGCATGATTGGGTATCATATGATAGGGCTATATTAGTCTAGAATTTCGAAAATTTATCATTGGGTCGAAGTTCTGGCAAAATTTTGGAAAATCGGAGCCAAAGTAACGAAGTGCTGGCGAAATTCCGCCAATTAGGGGTATAGGAGCAAAATGGTAATTTTTACCTAAAATGCTCGTTATAATGTCAAATCACTAATAAAAGTGATACTACTCTTATAGGGCGTTAGAAACTCTGATTTGCTGCCGTTATTACGTCCGACGTGCCGCGTTGACGTTTCGCCGCTTTTCCGAAAAACATGTCATTTCCGTCAAAGTACCGGTACCATCAAACGAAGGTACGTTCGCGCATCGTAATACCGACTCGATGCTTATAGTCCGCTTATATTGGATACGGATAGTTTCATAAGCCATGGACGGGACTGCTTCCGGTCATGCACAAATGACCGAGGTAATAAACTTAGATAATCACTATACTGCCTTTACAGTTATGGTTTTGATAATACCGTTATGTTTTCCTAGCGCCGAGGACACGACCGTACATCGTGGCACCGTGAATAGTGCAGCAGATAACTTTGCTTGTAGGGTAGTTGTTATTTAATGATCATATATTGAATCGTATGGATCATAGCCGTATCTCTAGAAATATCTCGTTGATCATATAATGTTATATAAGCATGAGGTTAACTGCTACCCGAGATCCGATGAACATTGGATCTCGCTCTACTATAGCATCGTATAATGGATACCAAGGACGGAGGATAAGAGTAAGCGGAGCGGACAAAGACACATGAAGATAAAGACCACATGGAGACCCGATCAAGGACGTCTAGTAATTGAACAGATAATATATTAATCTTTATGAACAGGCAATTATGCCACTGTTATTGTTGTAATCAGTTACTCAATGCTCTTTATTCCGATGCTCTACTCTGATGAAAAAAAAAATTGCTCTGAAATTGGGGGATGTTACACTTGGAATTGAAGCACATATAGAGATAGCACAGGATTGTACTTAACACAAGGGAAATATATATGTGACTTGCTTGATAGGTTCCATATGAGTAATGCTTCACCATGTCCAACTCCCATGGTAGCACACAAATCTTTATCAGCATTCTCAGGAGAATTACTCTCCAATCCAACTGAGTATAGGAGTGCAGTTGGTGCCCTCCAATATTTGTGCAACACAAGGCCTGATATTAGCTTTAGTGTTAGTAAATTGAGTCAGTTTTTATCTCAACCAACTACTGAGCATTGGAAAGCAATGAAAAGAGTATTAAGGTATCTCAGGGGCACTATCCACTATGGTATTCATCTTAAACCAGCATGTGTTCTTGATATTTCTGCTTATTCAGATGCAGATTGGGCATCATGTCCCGATGATAGACGGTCAGTTGGAGGATATTGTGTATTTCTAGGTAACTCTCTAGTGACCTGGTCATCTAAGAAGCAATCTGTTGTTTCTCGCTCTAGCTGTGAATCTGAGTATCGTTCTTTATCTAATATTGCTTCTGAATTGAACTGGATTAGATCATTACTTTCTGAGTTACACTTGATCGAGGTTAAAACAGATACCTACTATATGGTGTGATAACACCAGTGCAGCTGCTCTTGCATCTAATCCTGTTCATCATGCTAGAACAAAGCACATAGAAATATATGTGCACTTTGTAAGAGATCAAGTTTTATCCAAAACTCTGAAAGTGTCCTATGTACCGACAAAGTTCCAAATTGCTGATTGTCTTACAAAACCATTACATAGTTCTCGGTTCTGCTTTCTTAGAGATAAGTTGGGCATCACAGTTGCTCCCTCAAAAAGGCATCAGCAAGATCTCACATTGATCAGAAGTAAGAAGAAGAAGATGGTTCAAAGTGAATGAGGGAGTTAGAAATAATTTATATCTTGTATATTCATTTGTATTCTATATTCTAGAATAATCTTGTAAGGACACTTGTTCATATATTATTGGTTGTACAATTCTATATATAGAAAGATGGAGGCTCAAGCTAATCATTGAGCTTGACCTAATTTTCCTAAAACCTTATCTATCGGAAAATCATTCCCCTTAAAGAAATTCCCAGTTGCCATTCGGAAGCCGAAAATATACCATTCGAACAAGCTATAGGTGGGAGGAGGTTAGTCTGATTTACCTCATTCGGAATCGACGCTTCGGTGTAGAGAATCGTGTGTCCGTCGTTTATGATTCTCCATCACGAAGAGCTCACCCACGCTGTCGATGATTATGTTCTGAGCTCAAAAATTAGCCCAGGAGTGAAGTCCTCGTTGCTGTCGGGAGGGAATGACACGTGCGCATGTGAGGCCGTTTGTTAGTTCTTTATACTTATGTTTAGTTGAATGATTATATATTAGTTCTTTATAAAGTAGATTAGCAAAATTCCTTGGGCTGCAAAGTGCAAGGGCCAGTACTCATTGGAAATACCCCAGCATTCTTTTTCCCACTATGGAACTATAAAAAGAATTTCAGTTGTAGTGCCTTGGGTTGGTCAAACCTTTTTAAAAATCTCATTTTTTGTTACTTTATTAAAAGAGCCCAGCGTTAATTTTCGGCTTAGCATTTATAATGTGTATATTGCATCGAACTTGAGTGAATGATTTATAGTGATGCAAAATTGTTTATGTTGGGAGTTGTCATTACTCTTGAAGTCAATTCAACCCGCGCATTGCGCAGGGAGTGAATGCTTGTTCACTGCAACAACTTCACACCTCATCAAAGTAGTATAGTTCACAAAATGTGAAAACAAATGGTTGTAGCAGAATCTGATCAGCAGAGGACAACTAGCAGACAGAAACATTGGAACTGAGCTACACAAAGGTTCCGTTAAACATATATAAAACCCTGAGCATGAAAAGGCTTGAGGTCTGACCAAATGAATGTATGAGTAGAGGTGCACCACCAACAACTGAAAGACAGCAACCCACACCCAGAACATGGAATCAGATTAATTGTTTCCAAATATTGTCATCTTGCAAATTGTATTTGGTGATAAAGCCTCGCACTGTAACAACAGAGTTCCAGGAAAAAAAAAAAAATCAGGGACAGGATCAGAAACACGTGAGGTTAAGGAAAGGGAAGTAATTTAGTTTTAAAAGCATCTGAGAACAAGAAAATGAATAACCACCAAGCATCAACTGTAGAAAATAGCTAGAAAAACTCCTCAGCCCTTTCTATTTCTCCTACCTTCATAGTTCATACTTCAATTTGACAATCCATATATGTTTTTCAATTATCTATCCATTAAAAGATCGATAATCTATGGAGCTCTTCATGAATATCTCAATTTAAGGCCATACCAGCACTCCAACTTAAATAACTTGTTTGGGCTGCCAGCACTTAAACTCAATGCCAAGCATCTGCCTTCTTTCAATTAAATGGATTATTATGGTGAATGCTAATAGCCAAACTTAACTATCAGCTGCAAGGTAAGGATTGGAGATCATTAACGCAGAAAAATAAATGGGAAACACCAACTTTACCAAGAAGTAATAAAATGGAGATGGCACAAACCAAAAACAACTATGCCCAGAAATAAAACTGTCACCAGCTGTCAGCAACAATTAGATTTAGCGACAAACATAAAAGAGATAGATCCCTCGTATTCTTGTGCCCAAAATTATATAGCTTATTTTTGTGAATTGCAGAGTATCACCAAGAGGGGTGGTGAATTGGGGATTTGAAAATCTTTTCGATAAACCCAAAACTTCACATACAAAACAAAGGTTAACAAAGATGGAAGAAGAAAGATGAACACAGAAGGCTTATACTGGTTCAATCTTAACTCTTGACCTACGTCTAGTCTCCAAACTCTCTAGAATTTTCACTATCACTTCAATAGATTATACACTCTGTACTCAAAGTTATCATCTCACTAAGATACACTCCCCCTTACAAATTGTAATCTAATAACTCAATCTTCAAGTTCCACAACTTGAGATTCTTACAGTGATTTAATAATCAGAAATGATCTCTCTAAAAGAAAAGATGAATAAACACTGAAGTTTAGAATATCCGAAGATATTATATAGATGAGTAGAAAACAATAAATGCAAATATCACTTTGAACGTTTGTGTTTTCTTTTTGTGTTCTGGTTGTTTACAATTGAATGCTTCAGCTTATATATGTAGAAGGTAGTTTGAGAACGTTGGAAGCCATTCAATGTACCGTTGGAAATAATAAATAGCCGTTAGAGACTATTTTGCTTCAGACACTTGATTCAACCAATATGCCCAGACATTCCTTGTTGACTTTCCTTAAGATAAATCCGTTGGATGATCTAGTGTCTAAATGAGGAAAGAAAACATAAATGCTTTAGGAATGAGCAGCGGATGAGTTGCCAAATCCGTGCTTCGTTTTCTGAACCTAGCAATAAATGCTCTGACGTAATCACTTTGCTTTTTGATTAATCTTCAGTTAATCATACATTTGATCATCTGAAACTCACTAACAAATTGATTAAACATAATTAGAAACAATAATCAGTGATTATACAAAATATACAAATCATACATGAAGCTTTAGCATTTACGAACATGGAGTTTTCAAAACAAAGATACACTACACTCGAGTCAATCAATCTAGGAAGAGCATTACGTACGTGCATGAGATAAGATAACAAATGATGTTATGAAATTTACATATGCTATAAGTGCACACATTGCCATTTACACCGACACAAACAGTTCTGAAAAACACACACGCACGATTACTAATATATTCTTTGGAATGTGGTGGCAATTGGCATATTTTATCAAGTTGCGGGGACATATAAGGAGAGCCTAATCGCAATGGTCCCACTTCGTCTCTGTAATCTGATGCCACTTGTTATTTTTCAATTATTTGATATCTTATTCAACAAATTTTTTTTTGGTAAAATAGGCAAGCCAAGCCTAAGCTTGAAGAGTTAAAATGGGGATCAATCCCAAAAGATTAAGTCCACAATACAACAAACCAGCAAAAAAGCTAAACATGACAAGATTGTTGGTCCCTCAGGGCCATGTGAAAGCACCCTCTAGGAATCGTTGGCAACAAAATCACCCCATCAATAATCTCGACACTATGACCTTTCTTGGCCATATAATCCGCACAAGAGATGTGCTCTCTAGACGTGTGATGCAGCTCAACGTTCCAGTCCTTGAAAAGCAGGTCTCTAGTTGCACCGATAATGTCCCTTAGTGGGTGGTCCGAAGGGCAATCACGCATGAGAATATTAATAGCATCTAGAGAATCAGAATAAAGATGAATGCTCTGCAACCCCATCTGATCTCCGATCTGTAAACCAAGTAAGATAGCATGAATTTCTGCTTCAATGACCGTATGAAGACCGAGGGATTTATAAAAACCCATCAACCATTGGCCTTGATCATTCCTTATCACCCCTCCACAAGCTGCATGATGATGATGCCAGACAGTGCCATCTACATCAATACGAATCGCATTAACTGGGGGGCGTCCAAGATTGCTCCTCAATTTTGTCCAGATGGAAAATCTGATGATTAAGACGTTGATTAGTACAAGTTTCCATAAAGAGGTAATTACAAAGGTGCAGCATTTCCCTGGTATCCATGTTTCGTCCTTGAAAAAGAAAGTTACATCTGGATGTCCAGATGATCCAGTAGCCAAGACTAAAAACCCGCGACCAAGAGAACTTTTGAAATCTTCCTTTTCCAGGGGCATGATCGGTGTTCCAACTGAGCCAGTCCTGCAAACCACCTGAAAAAAAATTGAGAAAAATAGTTAGGATTTAAAATTAGTTTCCATAAATTCTTGGCCCGCTCACAATCTCGGATTATATGGATCACACTCTCCTCATCGCTACAGTGAAAGGGGCAGGTGTTCTCGATCGTGAGACCTCTTCTAGCTCTGAGAGAATTAGTGACAAGTCTTTCAAGGCCAACTTGCCACATAAAGAATTTAACTTTCTCAGGAATTTGCCATCTCCACATTTGAGCCCAAAAGTTACTAATGCTACCTCCTCCTCTTTCAGAGAGAAAATGATAAGCAGATTTAACAGAAAAGCATCCATCTTTCGCCGCTCTCCAGGTAAAGCAATCAGTGGAGTTATTATTCGGAGGGTGCATTTTGATAATTAGGTTCGCAATTCTAGACGGAAGAATTCCTTGCCATCTGCTAATGTCCCAACTCCCATCAGGCAATAACTGATCACGCACGGACTCATCCTGATCAACAATAGCTGGGTTCTGGACAAAGGATATGATGGGCTGATCGATGGGAAGCCAAAGATCAGTCCAAAATTTGGTTCCCACCCCATTATTAATCTTTTTCCCCACTCCGCTGATGAATTTATCCCAGACTTGAACAATAGCTCTCCAAGCCGAGGATGAATTCTTTTTCTTAGAAACCTTAGGTATAGGAGAATCACCTCCATTATATTTAGACCAGAGACATTTGACCCAAAGAGAATTTTTTTTCGTTAAAAGACACCAACAGAGTTTCATAATGAAAGCTTTGTTCTGTCGGTGAAGGTTTTTAATGCCCAAACCCCCTTGCTTCTTAGCTTGCATAATCTGATCCCAAGCAATAAGATGCATTTTTTTCACGTCCCCATCTTGGGACCAAAGGAAATTCCTAGAGATCTTTTCAAGCTCATTGATTGTGCAAATTGGAAGGAGAGTAGACTGCATACAGTAGCTGGGGAGAGATGATAACACAGATTTGATCAGAACAGAGCGACCTACAGCAGTCAAATATTTACTTTTCCACATGGACAATTTTTTCCGAGCTCTCTGAACTATATTTTACGGCTCATTTACCACCTCCACCGTCCTTTTCTCCTTCTCTCTTCTTCACATTTACCCTGGGGCTTCAATTTGCCTGTTGTGTTTTAAATTAAAGCATATTAATTAATCGAAAAGTGATCAAGGCGGGGACGTTCAAGTAATATTTATTCTGCGAAATTCTGTGAAGGTTTCAGCCACAAATTGGCTTGATAATTATTTTTTCTCTAAAATATACTTGCAAAACTTTAATTAGGAACTAGAATCACCTCATTTTGGAGTTTCTTAGATTAAGTTATGATTTTTCTAGGTTCCTTCAAAAATTAAAGTTATATTTTCTATTAAGTCCAAAAATGATAATATTTTTGGATAAATGTATCTAGCCATAAGTTGAGAGTTTTGGGTAGGATAATAGGTATTTAATTATGTCTTGGTGAATATTTATTTATAAGAATAAAACATTACCAATGATGACCTATCCCTATGAATTTCAAAATTCATAGGAATTAACAATTGCTTGAACTTAAGAGAAAAGTGAACCCAAAAGATTTTAGTAAAGGTACAGATTCGGAAAGAGCAACAGGTAAGTGAATAGCGTCCAATTATAATTTTTATAAATAATATTTTTACTAATTGTTGTACTTTTAGTTAATTACCATATTTAAAAGTATGATTTTGTGAAGGAAAGTTTATTATATTTGTTTAGTTTTCTTATTGATATTACATGAGCAAAGATTGATGATTCTGTTCATTATTATGTATTTTCTTCCAATTTTTTCAAAGCATAATTCATGATTATGCACTTAAATGGAAAGGAGACTTTTAAGATATTTTTCATAAATTTTATATTGAAATGATCTTGCATTTTTTAAAGTTTATAAGTTAGAATTTATTATTTGAAAATGATTTCTGTTATTAAATTTGAACCATAATTATCAAATAAGCTAGAACTTTATATTTTGTTGTTAAAGGTTTTACTACGTACTTGAATTTATTTGGTTAACGATATTTTATATAGAGTTCTATTTTATTCTTTATTGTATGGTTTAGAAATTGTAATTTATTATAATATTGTTATTATTAAAAGATAAAAATGTTTAAATTATTTACTTTTGTATTGTATTAAATGATAAGAATGGCACATTATTCACCAAAAAATTTGTTTTGGTTCAGATAATAAAGCTCACCTTGAACCTCCTGCTGAGCAGTGAAGAGTCTCCTTAAAGATTTAGAGTTCGCTGACTCATTTTGAAGTATTGCTACTTGATGTAATCTGAACACTAGGCTTTTATATTATTATTTAAAATTAGATGCTCCATGTAATTTATAGGTAGAATCCATATATTTTGAAACACATTTATAAGTCCAAGGCTTAAGGAATGTGAATCCGCTCATATTTCGTGCCAATCACCCTTTTAGTTTTCAGGGCGTGATATAAAACTTGAAGGCTTAAAATCTCTTGTTTGAAACTTATAAAACTAAAATAAGGGTAATGTAATACCCGGATATTTATCTGGCATATTATAAATAAAAGTTGGATATTTCTGATAAGTGAAATTTCAATCTCCAGTCTTGTATAATTATAGCATATTTTCTAAGTAGAATTTCTACAGGAAATTAGGGAATTTAAGGGTCAAAGAGCCAAAATGACCAAAATGCCCCTGGGAAGGGTAATCAACTTAGGAAATTATGGAAAAATACCAAAAGGCAGTAAAATGACCAAGTGAATTAGGAGAGTATATTATCCATAATTATGGTAATTTAATAAAATATGAACTTGGGAAAATTGTATAAGAGTGTTCAAAAAGTAGTAAAAAGACCAAAATACCCTTGTAATTATGGAATAATGTTAGAGGTATGAAAATACTAATGTTAATACAAGAGTATGAAGATAATGAGACTTTGTAATTAAGAAAATTATCAAGTTATGATAATTAAGTAATTAAGTAATATTGGGCTAATTACTTAAGCACAAGTGAAGGAAATTCACAAGTAATTATATGAAACCCTAAAATTGGTGGTTTTTGTTTTAAAATTAGTAAAAATGTATTTACTAATTAATTGGAAATTTTTATGAAAAATAGTTGAGTTTAGGTATTTTTAGGCCTAAATACAAGAATGGACCAATTAGGGATTTTTGTGAAATTTTTGGAAAAATTAATTAAATAAATCATTAAATAATTAAATAAATTAAAAAATAAATATTTATTAAAATAATAAAAGGGCCAACCGAAATTTAAGGCCAAATAAAAAGAAAAATAAAATAAAAATGAAATAGAGCACAAGTTGTGCAACTTGCACATAAAATAATAATATAATTTAATTAAAGTAAAATATGTGAATAGTAATTTTAAAATTAGGAAACGGATCCTATCTAGAGATCTAGGAATAGGAATCCCAGGGTCAAGGTAAAATATTGATCAGTGAGTTTTTACCTTTAAGTGACCTCTTCCTAAGTTAATTCCGAGGTAGTTTGTGCATTTTCCTAATAAAACAAAATAGGGAAAAATGCATATAGGCATAATTTGGAAAAGAGGAAAATAAATTCTAACTCAACATTTAGGAATGGGTTTGAATTTATTTTGACATATTTGGAATCAGTGAATTTTTCTGAAGAAATAGGTATTCTCAGAAATGCGTTCTGAAACCGGACGCGATCGGACACGTTTTTCGAGGAAACTTCAACTGGACTGTTGGAGGCCTATATGGAATCAAAATAAAGGTTAACTTGGACATTTCTACTAAGTGAGAACATGTCTTCAAAGTTGTAAATCCAGAATTTTGAGATTTTTCCGAAATTACGCGAATCGGTACCGATCGGAGAAATTCATCCGGTAGGCTTCTAGAAGGGCCACATGGCCACTTCCCATTGGCCAATTGGTGCCACCTCAGCAAGAGGGCAGGTCGGCCAAGAAGGAGGAAGAAGAAGAAAAAGCTTTTTGAAAAAGTTGCTTTGGACGGTCCGAGATCGATTCTCACAAAGTTGATCCGACTACGAAATCCTACACCTTTTCTTATAAATACCCCCTCCTTCACTTTTCTTCACACCATTCCTTCTTGCCTATTTCGAAATTCTAGGGAGAGAAAGTAGAGAGAGAAGCTCGGGGAAGTTCTCAGAAGTCTTCAACGGGTAAGTCTTTCGGTCTTTAGTTTTTAGTCTTTAGTTCATTAGTTAGTAAGGCTAGAGTAGTCTTTATTTTTATGTTTTGATATTAGATGGGAGGGCTATTTTAGTCTTTATTTTCGAAAATCATGATGGCGTCGAAGTTCTGGCGAAATTTTGGGAAGAAAATAGCCTATGTAGCGGAAGCGCCGCGAAATTCCGCCAAGTAGAGGTATAGGGGCAAAATGGTAATTTTTACCTAAAATGCCAGTTATAATGTCAAATTACTAATGGAAGTGACATTATTCTCATAGGATATCTGAAACGTTGATTCTGCTGCCGTTACGCCCGACGTGCCTGTAGGATTCTTGCACGTTTCTCCGTAGAAAGTACGTTTTCACGGTAGTACCTAACGTTGCCAACGAAGGTACGGACGCTGCATCGTAACACTAATCTTGCACATCTTAAATACTTATATGTCAATGATATGTTCGTAGACCGTTATACGACAGCTATACGGGTTATAGTTTTGATAACACCGTTTTGTTTTCCTAACGCTGAGGACACGACTAATTATCGTGGCACTGGTGAATAGTGCAGTTGTTATTGTTGTTTTACATTGTGGGGCTTTCATACGCTTATTGCTTATGTTTGTCGGCATAATGATCATGCATCTGCTATATGCTTTTGTAGTGATATACTGTTGTATTAGCTCTAGAAATATCTATTGTCTGTATACTGTATTGTTTGGGTATGAGGTTAACCGTTACCTGAGATTCAATATGATGAATTGAATCTCAGCTGTAGCTTCAGGGTCAGGAGGACCACGGCTCGGGGATCGAGGCAAGTACCCAAAGTAGGCGTGCAGCTGAAGACCAACTTTATCTCTATCGCTTTACGTATTTCCGCTTTCTGTTTCTTTCTGTTGTTTCCTTTCTAAACCATAGGACTATTGTAATCTATACAATGTTACACAATGGTTGTTGTTTTGGCTAAGAATCCAAATACTCTTTCGCTCTATTGCTCCACTCTGATTGTTTGTTTGAAAAAAAAAAAAATTCCGCATTTCAAACATGGGATGTTACAGGTAAATTTCAGAGATCAAAGATTATGTTAACCCAAATATAAAAGAGTACAACCAAATTAACTACCATTAATGATATACAAGAGTAAGAAAAATATTTCCATAAATCCGCCCCTATATCTATTATATAATCTGACTTTCTAGAATTTCTATTGGCTCATTAACCGAGAATGTGCTAGTTAATAGTACTAATATTTATTTATGAAGAAGTCATAAAATAATGTTCTCGATTTTATAACAGTAGTATGCTCAACTTTTTCTTCAAAATTAAAATTTCAAATGTGATATTTTTAATTTAGAAATTTTTCTCTTAATTAAAATTTCAAAGGTGAAGGACATGAGCACCATAATCAGCCTTAATTAAAATTATGGAAGAAATAATATGGATGTCGTTCGAGATGATAAATTTCAAATTAGCTCGATCAGAAGACAAAGGAAATCAATATTTATTTTTATTAAACAATTATGGCTTTTTCTTTATTTTGATTATTAATCTTATATAACATTTTTACTTTAAGTTTATACCTTAACTAGAGTCATTTATATTAAAACCCTTCAATTATATGGCATGTTGGGTGCAATGATGAAATGAATATGTCTTCTAAGAAATTTGATATAGATTTAAATGAATTGATGAATATATTAAGGATGGCAGTAGCAAAAATGTCGGAGACTAGTGAGCCAATACAGATTTCAGAAAGTTTGTGATTTATATAGTAGAGATCTAGATAACGGAATGTTACGGGTTCAGGAAGGCCTATTTGAGTTAGCATTAGAAAAATATGTTCACGTAAATCGAAAAAAAAAAACTCATTTTATAAACTTATATCGATAATCTAAACATATACTCCATCTGGTCCTTATTATAAGGCACCAATTAACTTTTCTCACAAACCAATAAAAATAGTTAAAATCAATAAAGTTGTCCTATAATTTAAGTAATTTCCAATATTACTCCTACTAATTGCATTAAACTCTAATATTATATTAATTATTACTATCACCCACTACTCTTATTAATTATGGGCATACATGGAAAAAAATAATTAATGCTCCTTGGGAACAAGTAAATGCCTTATAAAAAGGACCAAATAAACTTACTAGTTGATGTCTTATAATAAGGAACAGAAGAAGTACTTAATGTTTAAAAGGGAGGAGTAGGATATGCTTCTATGCTGTCTTTGCAATTTGTAATTGTTCCATTGCCAAGTAGAAAGGAAAATGGACAAAGCACACAAATAATAAATTTATGAAAATAATGAAAATAAACAAAATGATATTACATCCTACCCTAAATTTAAGACTTAGTTAATTTTTTTTTAGAGACTAAAGAAACTAAATAAATTACTTTAGAGTAATAATATTTATCATTTTTTCTTCAAACTAAATTGTATAATTTATAAATTAATATATAATCCAATAACACAAAACATATATTTTGATTAAATAATTTATTTAGGTTCTTTAATATCTCTAAGAAAAAGTCAGCTGTGTCTTGGATTCAAGACAGGTTATATTTAAAGACCAAGTGAAGTATCAGACTAGCGATTGCCCTATTACTGCATATCTCATATTCAAATAACCAATATTCATAGAGCTAAAGTGGTGCCCCTTTGCTGCTATCCTTCCTGTTCATGTGCTTCAATCTGCCTTTCTGGTTTTCTCATGCTTTTTATGTGATTAGTATTGCTTTCTTGTGTTGGGTTTGCTCATAGATTGCGCCAAAAATGACGCTGCTGGCGTAAGGGGTTATTGATTTTTTATTTCAATTAACGATATAACATATTCCTCAGTTTATAAGACATATTTAAGAAGTTTATTTTAGTCCTAAATATACATAATTTTCATATTTGTTAATATTTTTTTAATTACCCCTATTGATGCCCCTCAACGATAGTCAAAGAAGAGGAAATTAAGGAAGATGACTATAGTGTTTTAGCTCCGGTGGCCCCAACTGGAGGAGTAATATTTATTTTGATCAGCGCACACATAATATTTTATATTACTACTACAGTGCTAGATCTTTTTTTTTTTGTGGGTTTTCATAAGAAATTTCATGCAGATAATACTACTGAATTTACAAATATTATTAAAGAAGAAAGTCAATTTGAGGGAGGTAAAAAATCTTTGCTGGTAGAAAATGTTTAATTTACTACATATGAATGTTACTTTTTTTTATTAAAAAAATATATATATATTTACTTGATTACAGTTAAAATATTTGCTAGTGTTGGCACTTTAATGGTTATCACATCAAATTTAGAGCTAGCGGATCACCGCAAAAATATATATTGTCCTCAAACCCAAAATATTTCAAAAGATGTTTTACCAGAAACGATGCATCATGCTTAGATAGGGAGAAGATACTCTCATCATCCTCTCTCTCATTATCCCTCATCATCGTCATCTGGACCGTCCAATTTTTAATCCAACGATCCAGAGGAGATTTTTGAAAAACCGCGCGCGATTTTTCGGAAATCTCCTCTGGATCGTTGGATCAAAAATTGGACGATCCAGATGGCGATGATAGGGATAATGAGATGGAGCGATTTTGAGAGAAACCGGACTCCTTGGACAGATGCATGCACAGTCGGAAAGCGCAATTTGTTTCGACATGTAGCTTATTTTTATTTTATTTTTTTGCTATACACAAATATCCTCCTATAAGAAGCAATCATATTTAAAGCATTGTCAATTACTAATATAGACATTCCTTCTAACGAGAATTCGAATATTGATTCGACATTTTATAAAAGACTAGACTCAATGGTCTTGACTCTATTTTAATATGTTATACATAATGATGAAATCTTGAAGGGGATTAGGATTAACATATGATAATTACACGAGAAGTCGATAAATTACAGTGTTCATGACTTGACATAATGAATGACGGTTTTTCAAATATAGATATTAATGGATAATGGATTGTTATTTCTTAGTTATGAGTTCATTTTATGGTTAAATTGAAATTTAAACCCCTAATCTCTTGCTTAAGTGACAAGAAATACTACACTCACACCAACTTGCTTTAAAAATAACATTTTTATTGTTTAATCCCATACATTTTAATTTGCAAGACTTAGAAAACATCTAAAGGCTTCATCACCTCAAGATTCAATATTCCCTTTTCAATTAATAAACTCAAATGTTATGTCCATTTATGCTGTTGATAGCCAGACGGACCTAAGCTGCCCATTATTTTATTATGAGTAAAGGAGTAAATATACACATGTGCTTTACTCCCGGGAGCGCCCAGCACCATATGTTTTTTTTAGAGCAAAAATACATACGTGGTTACCATTTTGGAGCAAAAGTCACATCTCACCGTTATGTTACTGTTCACTTCAGCTCTTTCTTACTTATCACGGTGAACAGTAATATAACGGTGGGATGTGACTTTTACTTTTTTGCTCTCAAAAAAAGCATATGGTGCTGCCAGGGATAAAACACATGTGTATTTTACTCCTTTACCCTTTTATTATCAACACATAATCTTCTCAGTCCACTGTTTTGCCAGCACAAAATTGATCGTAGTGTCAGAATTTTTTTAGTAAAAATGATACCAATATCCCAGATAAGGAAAATACTATAAAAAATGTCCCATAACTTATTAATTATAGGATATTTCTGATATTATTTTTCTTAATTAGGACCTTAGTGTCATTTTCCCAATTTTTTATCAATAAAAATCATGTACACAATCTAAACTCTAAAGTTCAAGAGAACTCTACATGACTCAGATTTATTACTCTCTCATGTCCTTAATATATAACTTATTTAAAAAGTTGATCTTGGCTCTAAATATAAGACATTTATCATATTTGTCAACATTTCCCTAATTTATCCCTTTTGATGCTCCATCAATAATAATCAAAGAAGAGAAGAAATAAAAGAAATAATAAAGATTACTAAGATGAGAAGAAATAAAAGAAATAATAAAGATTACTAAGATGTTTTAGAAAATAAGTAAATAAGTCTTCGATTAAGGACCGGAGGGAATATAATCTAGAGGAAAAAAATTATTGAACTTGTTAAAGCGTAAGCAAACATGAGTTGGTTATTTACAATCGCCCATTACACTGTATGTCATAAGCTCCATTAAAGTAACAAAGTAACCTGACTATGCCTCTTGAAATACATGAATCATTATATGTTGGTCAAAGAAATGTACTGATATTTAACATAAATTTTTGTAATATCCTCTCAGCACTATCACAACTTGTCCCACCAATGAACAAGCTTTGACCTGTTAATATAGATTTTGTGCTGAGACTGGGATTGGTTATGCCTTTTTATATGTGGTGAGGAAAGGCCCTTGTCCTTAGAAGAGCTACCATCTCTTTTGCAGCTTGAAGAAGATTTTTTTCCAAAGGCTGTACGAAAGGGAAAATATAGTCTAATGAGACCCAAAAATCTTGTAACCAAATGCCAATGTAATTCATGATGCTTCATCATATTTAATACACTATCCATATTTTTTTCTGTGATGAAAGTGGCAATGAAGTATCTTGAAAAGTCAGATCCAAATTCTGTGAAGTTTCATATAAGTTTGAGCATAATTTTTTCCTCACCATCTCAATCCTTCACCGGTATGGTATTGGCTTTGGTTCAACTTTGCAGTAGGGGATTGAAATAGGTAACTTATTTACATTTTGTCTGAGGATCACAATATCACCAGTTATAACTGCCACAACTTACCAGAATTAACGCTTTTATCACCTTAAGCATCTAATATCAAATTGAGTCACATATTTTCTGAGTATTTTCTGAATTACTGACCAAAAATCAAGTAGTTTTACTTTCAGAACAGCCACCTAACTCGTTTTAATACAGGATGTACATGTTGTGTTTTCAATAGGCGAATAAACTAAAAGGATAATGTGACCCAAAAATGATTAAAATAAGTTAGAACAGTAATTACCCCTCATTACATGAGTTTTGCAAGACTTCACATTCTGCTATTTTTACTAGAAAAACAGCCAATGCTTTTTTTTGGGTGCAGCAGAAGGAACATCTGCAAAGTCAAATGTAAATTAGGAGAAAAGAGCTTCTTTCTATTGAATATATTAAGCCAAATTCGTAAAACCAAGTACTAAAAGAAATAGCTGATAGGCTTAGTACCTGCAGTTGCGTACAATGAATTATAATGCACTTCGCTCCAAAAGCTTAGCCAAAGTTCTACAGTTTCCAGAGAAAAACAAAATTATGATAATCCTGAATAACCTCATTAAAGGAATCCAAATAAAAATTAAAGAAGGAAATAAATCAAATGACTACAAAAAACATTGACCTCAACATTGAGAAAAAGAAAGGGAATGCAAGTCTCAGGTTCTTCAAAGATGTAGCTATGAAGCACATCCCTTCCCTCTATCCATACCCAATCACTTAAATCACAATTAAGACAATAACAAGGGTTTCGTTTCCTGTAATTTCAAATCATGGTTTTTTGTCCCTATAGTTTCCTCCATCTAATTACATATTCGGGAAACACTCAAATCGCAGTTTTAAAAGCCCTTGTTTGCAAACCGAGACAAAACTCCTCTCACATACTTACCTTGTAAATCATAAAAGCTATTGTCCAAAAGCTAATTCAAACATGCACTAAAACTCGCTAAACCCAAAAACAAATATGCTAGAGTGAAGATAAGATTCTTGAACCAAATTACTTGATGAAATTGTGAGTGAGAAAGAGTCAAATAGAGACAACTAAGTTGTTAAACCCAAAAAACACACTTACAATACTTGCCTTTAGTGGAGTTATTGTCAGTGGGACGTATCTCAATATAGCAAGTGTCTCTAAAAGAAGTGACCAAACAAATTTTGGCACCAAACTGTACAAAAGACACAAGTAGTTAGAAGTCACTTGTGAGAATATGGGAAATATTAAATAAATAAATGTAGAAATGGAAAAAGAAAAAAATAAAAGGGGCAGAATGCCATGTTAAGACTCAAGACAACCTTTTCAACACTGATGTCAAGGAAATTGATGAAATTGTGTTTACAAGGTTAGCAAGAAACTGACCCAGAAGCACGCCTAATGCAGAATTTAGTCTACAAGTGTGGGTATCATCTTTTGTTGAATCATATTCAATTGATAAAAAAGGAAGCAACAAGATCTGAGTCTTTTTTTATCCGATATATAGTCTGAGTCTTTTTGCAACAAATGCAAACTCAAAATTCTGTTAGTTCATATGGGAAGGAGCTAATATACTAGGAATCAGGCCATGAAATAGAAAGGAGAGAGGGGGCCCCTTGACTGAAGCCTGTGTTAATAGGAAGCAAGAATTACGAGCAGTGAAGAAGGCTTAAAATTCCTTTGCAATTTTAAGTAATCTTAACGGTGAAAGATAAAGGAATCTTAGGGTCCCACAGATTTATGCAACTCCTGAACTCCTTCCAGAGTCAAAATTATTACTTTAACAGAGAAAGACAAAAAGAATCATTTGACTACAGGTCAGCATCGCTCAACACGATTTAGCTCACTTCTAACAAGTGAAGAAATATTTTATTATGCACATAGAGAATCTTTGTTACAGAATAGGTTTGTCATAACATGGATAACAAGCAGTACTGATGTTTAATGTCCAACTCAGGTGTAGACAGCCACACAAATTGAGAAGTAATTTACCCCTCCTACTTTCTCAATAAAAGTATTATTTTTAATCGTAATCAATATGTACGCAGATTCATATATAAATAGTTTTTTTCTTCTAGATTTTGGTATTTAGAGAAGATTAACATTAGACTACTTACTCTGTCTGCAGCTGCTTGTAGAGTTACATGATCTCCCCACTCCCCAGATCTATATGCAAATAATGTACAAATTTCAAATTAGCACTCATCCTCAGTATTACATGGTCTCTAATTTAGCAGGGGGAAAAACAAAATTGATCACAACTGATTTCTAACTTTTTCATCTTCTTCAGGTAGCTTTTATACTTCATTGGTACATAACCTTCATATAACTTTCTGAAATGCTTTAGCTGAAGAAACAAGAGAAAGAAAAATTAAGAAGGAGAATATCAATATGGAATTAGACAGAAGAAGACACCTATCCACACAAACAAATTTCAATTAAGACCATCCATTTTGCTGACACAAAGGAAGATAAACAAGGGAGGAGGGCCATTGAAGGAGAAGGAAAGCTTCACCTATAAGATGTACTCCCTCCGGTCCTTTCTATGAGGACCTATTAACTACTTTACAATAATAAATCAAGATACACAGTTATCAGAACAGCAACTTATAGAAGGAAACTATCTCCTTGGCTTATTCTCTAATTCATATATTATCATGTTTTGACTTAACAAAGATTCAAATAACCACCAAAGCGAATGCACTAGAAGAGTATGCCCCATTTAAAAAAAAAAAAAAACAGCTATTCCATACCTGCTTAATAACCTGCCTCCTTACATGCTTGTGATGCTCAGGATTGCGAAATAACTGATCTGCTAATGCTCGAAACTGTCCAGTAATATTTCACAGAAGATATTTAATATGATTATAATTAAAGCACCCAACAGAGGGACAAACGAAAGCCAATGTATTAAAAAGCTTGAAGAAGTTTGAAACCTGGCAATTCCCATCACCCTCCATTTGTAGTTCTGCTAAATCATACGTGGCTAACCTGGAGAAATTGATGGAACATAATCATGAAATGAAAAAAATACCATGTACACAGAAATCAATTGAACATCACTGTTTTATTAAAAGAACCAGACCCCTTCACAATTTTTAACCTCATATTTTGAACCAGAGGGAGTGTTATTCAAGCAATAGTAATGATAACTATACATCAAAGAAGCATATACAACCTTTGAGACAGCCTCTCATGATCTAATGTCGCATCATTCACATCAGGAATCTCTCCATTAACCCGAGGAGTGTGCTGTCAACACATTTGAATTAGTGTTCTGGCCCAAAACAGGAAACAGCGTACAATTGCAGAAAATACATTTATTTACAAGGGTTAGAGCAGTAAATTGATATAGGTAGATTAATTACAGTGACTGCCTTATATGCAGCAATACAGTATAACATTAAAAGGATTTCAGAACATTAGCTCAATACTAATAGATCTCACATTTTAAAATTCCAATCAGGTTCTAAATTTACATAAAACATGTTCCTGAATGGTATTCAAAACAATCAGGTTAGGAAGAAAATCCAAATGGTGTTCAAAGCATTGGTTGCAAATCCCTTCAACAGCTGACTTGCATTCAAATCCAAAACTTGCCAACAGTCCACAACCATGAGAGATGGTAATAGATGAATTTGACATGAATAATACATATATAAGCACGTAAAAAAAATGCAACTCTAACAAATTAAGTCCAAATCCCAGTTAAATGTTTAGGAAGTTATCGATTGAAGGAACAAAACTAACAGTCAATATACAACCCCATATGCAGCTTGCCAAAAACTACAAGCAAAATAAAATTATTCATTTTCAGATTCTTCTAGGTTTTGGTCACGCAATGGAACAGGAAAAGTCTAGCAGTTAATACCTTTACTACTATAAGACAACAGGTTTTTTTCTTTTGACTTAGACACAAGGCTGTGCTAGTATTTTTCAAGTAAACTCAGTTATTGCAAAGAAAACACACCTACTGTTAAATATGAAGAAGAAGAAAATAAAACAAACTACATAGCCAAATTTTAGTAAGTCAAAACCTCCTTTGAGAATTTCCTCCTTTTTTTATGGAGATGTGGTACCATAGGTTCCTAGAATTTGGATGTCGTGTGGAAATGTTGAAGTGACAGTAAAGTTGGAGATGATGACCAAATTCTTAGAAATTTTCACACAGATGAGGGCTGGTTATGCAGGAATTCTAATCATTTCATTTCATGGCCAACTGGAAAATGAAAAATAGAAGCTTCTCTGAAGACTACTAAATTTGCAGTTATGAAATGCATTCTGTTCAAGAAGAATGCTAGAATTTTATCATATATCTTCAGGTAAGTTAATTTTGTCTCTCCTTCTATCAATCCAGAAGTCCCAAAAACTTCTACATCCATAGCAGAGACAGTAGCATTGGTTTTCATGATTAAAGCTCTAGAAATGCAGCCACTCCTGGATATCATTTTTTATTCCCATTAAATTCTAAATAAACAGTGTTGAATATATAGACTCAGAATCCACACTCATCCTGTCCTTTTAAAAAAAATAGCGGAACTGGCATGACATCTTTATCACTAAATTAGTATGATGACCTAAGATAAAAAAGAACCCTAAATCATTCAGATTAGAAGGTGAACTTATAAGTCCTTGGATACCAAACGTATTTACCAGGTGCTTGTACGACAGAAGAAGCATGATTAGAGTTAAAGAAGAGGTTTCAAAACAATTAACTCCAAATGTTTTCATTATGCTTCCACATTCTGCAGGTGTCCCACCCCACTCCAAACAAAACAATAACAATAACAATAACAAAAACAAAAAAATTGCCAGTGCCTTTAATTGGATTTCATTAGCCCACCCTATTCTATAGGGTGATTTTATTGTTTATTGATTTTTTACATAAATATATAACACATAATTTGACAAGAAGTCCTGTATAGTCAAACCAATATATAAATTAACATTACTCATTGGTCCCTCTCCCAGCAAATAAATTTGTTCAACTGGTAATAAAAGGAAAATCCCTCCAGACCATGTTCGAGATTATGCATTTTTATGAATTTTATCCAAGGAAGATAGGAACAGATGAAAGTGCTTGACCGATGCATCTGACCGCATAAGAAGTGCATTTATTACATAAATTTCTTACCCATAATAACCTAGAAGATTATCAGAGTCCCCAGTCTTGAGGAACACATTAACACAAAGAAAACCATCTTACTACAATTTTTCTCAAAGAAAATTGTCCACTACTAGTTTTTTACATATAATCCGCTTTGAATTTGTAGTCAAATTGAAATTGAGTGTAACAGCATTTGCAGATATGGAACCTAATTAAGCATACTATTAAGAACCCAATACTTCGTTCCCAAGAAGGCAAGGATGCGTAAATATCATACCGGAATAGAATCCAAATGGGATAGTCTTTTCCCAAGCCTATTGTCAGCTTGTGAATTTTCCTTTTGGGCTAATATGCTTGCAAGGGTGTGGTCTTCCTCCGTATCCTGAAAACTGCTATTCAAACTAGAGCTCGAGCTCGCACTTTCAATCCTTTGGGCTTCAGCCATAGTAACTGGTAATCAACTTAAAAAAACAACCTGCATATCAATATGCCAATAATTTAAGTGATGAACGTCAAAATCATCGAATAAACTTGAAAACGACAAAAATAGTAACAAAACAAAAATATCCCTTCGTATATAATGCAACTCGCAACAGAACAAGAAATTGATCAAATGAAAAGTCCGAAAAAGCCCCAACCGGGAAGAAAATGAAAAACGCAAACAGAGGCAACCCCCACACGCACCGCGAAAGCTGAAAAGACCGAATTTAACAGTAAAATTGAAAGCAGAATAGGCTATCAGATTCTCTATACAATAGCGAAAACAACAGAGAGTTGTTCAAAAAGTGTGATCAAACAAATGACTTACCTAATTCAGGGCCAAGTGAAACAGTAGAAGACGGATACCAAACGAAGAAAGAGTCGCGAATGGACACGAGAGAGAGGGATAAGCAGAGAAGGAGTCTTTGAGAAGGATGCAGAAGAATGGTAAAGAACGAAAGGGTTTGAATATGTATAAGAAGAAGGAATGAAGTTACCGAGAACCCAAGAAAAAGGATTGAAGGTTGCTGAAGATATCTATCAGAAACAAGAAACCGTCAAGCAAGAGCACGAGTGCTTAAGGACTTTTACGACCCGTGTTAATTCAACTGTCAACTCCGTTTGATTTTATTATTCTTATTCCTGTTTTTTATTAAAAAAAAAATTACTAAATTATATGTAAAGATAAAAAAAATTATAAAAATGTGATTTATTTTTAAAAAAAACAGTTATTTTTTTAATAAGAAACATCTTTATGAATATGAGCATTGTCAAACTCTCGTGCTAACTTTTAGAGTTTACAGGTTTATATATGAATTATATAAAAATTTATTTATTTAATATGATAAATTATGAATATTTATGAATTTAATTTCAATTATTTGGATTTAAAATATATATAAATTAATTTTTTTATTTTTTTATTTTACTATTTAATTATTAATTATTAATACATATTTATTAATAAAAGTAAAATCTTTCGGTTCGGGTAGGAGTTTGCTTTTTAACTTTGAGAACTTTGAAAACGAGCAAGAGAATGAGCAATTAATATAATTATTGTGATCAAATTAACCAATCATTAATGGTACATGAATAAAAAATGCTGATGTGGTCCTATATATTTATAAAGGAGAGAAAGAATGTATTTTTTTTATCATATTTATGAAGTACATCATTAATTTTTTTTACATAAATATACAATTTTACCATTCATTTATTATTGTGTAAATAGTTATTTTCTTAGAGAGTGTATAGTTAATAAGAATAAAGTTAGAAAGTTGAATTTTAAGATAAAATTAATGAAATTTAATATTTTCTTCTGTATATAACATGTTATAAGTGCTTATAAATGAGACCACGGGTGTAATACTAAAAACAAATTAAAATGATATATATGTGTTGGGGGAGGGGGGAGTAATAATAATATTTTTTTCCCAAAAGATAACAATTTGTTACAATAACTGTAAGATCATGCCAGAACTTGGTTCCTGCACCATTGTTAACCTTTTTCCCAACTCCGGTAAGAAATTTATCCCAAACATCGATGATCGCTTTCCATGCAGATGATGAGTTTCTCTTTCTAGAGATAGAAGGCACAGATAGGTTGCCACAATTATATTTAGACCAAAGGCATTGAACCCACAAAGCTTGTTTATTTGTCAAGAGACTCCAACAGAGTTTCATAATAAAGGCCTTATTCTGGCGGCAAAGATTTTTGAAACCAATGCCCCCTTGCTTCTTAGCTTGAGTGATTTTATCCCAAGCAATGAGATGCATCTTTTTCACATCTTCCTCTTGGGACCAAAGGAACTTCCTTGAGATCTTAGCTAATTCATTGATAGTACAAATAGGAAGGAGAGTTGACTGCATGCAGTAGCTGGGGAGGGAGGATAACACAGATTTAATCAGCACCGAGCGACCAGCAGTAGTCAAAAACTTGCTTTTCCACATCGATAGATTTTTCCGAGCTTTTTGTACAATGGGGTGATAAGTAGCTTTCGTTACTCTGTTATGAATAATCGGCACCCCCAAGTACTTACCAAGATCTGAAGTGATTCTTATCCCAAGCAGCTGACTTAGCTCAAGAGCTCTATTGAAGTTTATATTTCTGGAGCAAAACATTCAAGATTTATCTAAGTTGATTATGTGACCCGAGACTTCACAAAAGCTTTGCATTACTTTTCGAACTTCAGCCATTTGATTAGGGGAGGCTTCAGTAAAAAGAATGAGATCATCAGCAAAGAAAAGATAGGAGATATGGGAGCCTTCTCTTTTGAAAGAGAACGGTTTCCAGCGCCGAGCGTCACATTCAGGTTTAATAAGATGGCCTAGACGTTCCATACAAAGGATAAATATATACAGGCTCAAGGGGTCACCTTGCCTGACTCCTCTAGAAGGGGTAAAGCTTGAGCTTTCATCACCATTCCAGAGAATAGACATAGAAGTTGTAGAGATACAAGTCATAATGAGATCAATGAGGTTGTCTTTCAACTTCAGGCGAATGAGAGTATTCTTGATGAATCCCCAATCAAGTCTGTCAAAAGATTTTTCTATATCAATTTTAACGGCAACAAATCCTTTCTTTCGACCCTTCATTCTCATAGAGTGAATGATCTCTTGGGCGATTAGGATATTGTCACAACTGGATCTGTTTGCAATAAAACTGCATTACTCAGGACTTATAATATGGGTCATCACTTCTCTAAACATATTCTCCAAGACCTTTGTAATGATTTTGAAGCTCACATTGCACAGGGAGATAAGGTGAAAATCCCTAAACGTAGAAGGATTGTCAACCTTAGGGATAAGAACAACCTTAGACTTATTAATACTGGCCATACTGGAGGGGTTATTGAAGCATTCCTCAATAAAATCGCATATTTTGGTGACCACGGCATTCCACTGGGTTTGAAAAAAGTGAGCTTGAAGACTATTAGGACCCGGAGCTTTAAAAGCGCCCATAGCAAAAGTTGCATTTTTTATCTCAAGATTGGTAACTTTTCTCGACAGCATATGCAACTCACGAGTATTGATGTTGGGGAAATTTGAGCACCACTTGTCAGGGTCCTTCACAGAAACATCACGAGAATAAAGATTTAAAAAGAAATCATGAGCCATCATTTTCGCTATATCATGGTCGTCAATCCACTCCCCCGCTTCATTCTGAATGGCTCCAATTCTCTGCTTCTTTCTTTTAATCATGATATAGGTATGGAAAAACCTTGTATTTTTGTCACCCCTGAAGCCATTTACATCTGGATTTTTGGAACTAGGTGATTTCTTCTTGGGTAGCCACTTTATGATATTCTTCCCATAATTTTTTCTCCAACCTAAAGAGACCGGTTTGCAAGTTCCTTTTTCTGCATCTATCAATTCCCTCCAGGCGTCGAATCAACTCTTTTTTCTTCTTAGAGAAATTACCCACCCAGTTATCATCCCAATCCCGAGCAGAATTTTGAAAGTCTTGCAAACCTTGAATCCAGCTTTTGTCGCGCCATGCTTCCTTGGTGATGTCCTTGAAATCATTTTCTAAAGACCATGTGATTGTGTAAGAAAAATGATTTCTGGAAATTTTTCCACTGGGACGAAAGATTAGAGTTTACCACCACAATTCTATGATCAGATTTGAATTTAAGCTCATGGCGGACAGATGAGTTGGGAAAGGAGTTAAGCCAATTGAAATTGGTAAAGACCCAATCCAATCGCTCTTTCAAACCCTGGGGAAACCAAGTGAATTCGTCACCCTGAATCATGGCTTCAATGAGTCAGTGTTATCAATGCAATCTCTAAAGTGGTGCATTAAGGCCCAAGGGGGGTCAGCTCCTCCAAGTTTGTCATTTGGGGACAAATAAGCATTAAAATCACCTAAAACTAACCAAGGAAGGTTAGTATTATCAACAAGCAACGTAAGAGAGTTCCATAATGAGGCTCAACCAACTAAGTTAGTTTCACCATAAACTATAGTCACAATGCTCATAATGTTACTATCATGCTCTTTGACTTGACAATGAAGCAATTGGGCGGTGGAGGTAAGATAGGTAATATCAAAAGCGCCATTATTCCACAGAAGCCAAATACCTCCAGAGAAACCACTAGATTCCACCCGAATCCAATGGTTAAACCCAAGTTTACAACATACTTTACAACTTTATCACCACTAATATTGGGCTCCAAAAGACAGAGAATATTAATATAGTACTTATTAACAATATCTTTAATAATTAAAGGGAAAGTTCGGCTACCGGCTCCCCTACAATTCCAAGAGCCTATAATCATTAAAAATGATATAAACAAGATAGGGATAAAAATACTTACCTGGGGCATTCAACCTCTTCTTCATGTTGCTACTCAAATTGTGTTTCGGCTGCAAAAGATCCATTGGCTTCCATGAAATCTGGAGCAACATCTTCATTGGGATCCCAATGGTCAGATGGTCTCGGATTGTTGAATTGGGACATAAGTTGATTTAGCTCTATGGGTGGATCATGAAATTGCTCCTTAAGGACAGTAGGATTTGTAGGTAGAGCGTCATTTCCTTGATGAACCAAATTAGCCAAACTTCCATGGACTAAATTGTGGATGCGTTACCCTTTGATTTTTCTTCCAATGGATTTTTTATGGTCCTTGTGTAAGACCAATTCATTATTAGCAATAGGACTCCCTGCAGGAACTTGGACCAGCGTCTGGTGAGCTTCAACGAGGCCCAAAGAAGACATTGCATTATGAGGCCCAACGCCACCATTCAACTTGTTTGGTATTTCTTTGGCCTCCAATGAAGGAGCCTCCAGCGAAGCAATGGGCCCAGTTCCACAGGCAAATGCATTCGGCCCACTAGGAGAAGACATGATTTTTGTGTCTTTTGGCCTATATTGGGTTTTTGGCTTATGACTTGGTCTAAGGCTTTGACTCTGAGGCTTGCCAACTGCTTCCCTTCTTTTTTCCTGAGCCATCGATTTAACCAATAGATTTCTGTCTTTTCTTCTTTCATCTTGTCTCACCAAGGTTGTGTGCACCGCTCGACTTTCGGCACATCTGGCAAAGTGATTATCGGGTGTCAGATGATCTTCAGCTTCCAGATCTCCAATCGCCGCAAAACGCAATTTCTGGCCGAAAGAAGGTAATTTCGTCATCTTAGCTCCAGTCCCCGAGGCTTGACGTGGATCGGTCCTGGGATCCGACCGTTGTGGTAAACGATCTCGGTTTTCCCTCCGGTTAACCAACATCCAAGGACCGGAGGCCTCATCAGAGCTTGTTGCCGGCGTGTTTACCAACGAGCGGTTTAAGGGCTGTTGAGGTGGTTGATTCAGCGGGTTTGCTTCATTTTGGGGGTTCGACGATGAAGAGCATTTGAAAGGGAAATTATCGCGTCTATGTCCGAAACGCCCACAGGTGAAGCAAATAAGGGCAAGTCCTTCATATTCAACGTTGAAAATTGACCTTGATGCAATCACTTTTGGGACAAGCTTTTTCTGAAGGTTCAACTCCACACAAATTCTCACAAATTTTCCTCTTTGGATTTTCGGTGTTGAAGCTTGACAGTCATGGAGAGTATTCATATCAACTTTGAGTGTGCGTCCAATTCGATCCCCCAACTGAGAGATACAATGTTTATTGTAACAATGCATTGGCACATCTGGGATGAGAATCCAAGTTGCAACACTGCCAAGTAGGTTCTGGTAAGGGTTAAAATATGGTGTCTAGCCTTGAACTATAACACAGTGTTGCTTGATCACCCAAGGACCTTCATATAATACTTTCCTATAATGAAACCTCCATAGTTCTTGATCTTGAAACCGAACAACAAAACAATCATTTGGTATGTCAATGAATTCAAAGTTTGAGAACCTCCAGAGGTTAATCAGTAGATCTTTTAGGACATAGAGATTAAATTTCTTGCCGAGAATTGTGAGAATCAGAGCATAGTTCCATGGTTCACACCATTCGTTATACTCTTCTTCTGTGCCAGGCACCATTGGGTACATTTCCATGAGCTTTTTCATCTCTTCCGATGCCTCAAGAATTTTCCAGTAGATTTCTTCATCATCAGTGAATAGATCTTCTTCCTCCATTATGTGATTGCTATGGGCTACTCCGTTAAATCCCAATAGAGAAGCACGATAGGATGGGAACTTTGGAGCGTTTTCTTCATTCTTGTCTTTCATTTCCTTGCTTTCAGAATTCTTGGCTTGCTCAGTAGATTTTCCTGCTTCCTTTTCTAACATAATGGCATCCATAATGGCTTGGGGAGTTTCTTCCAATTTCGTCTTCTTTTTCCGGTCATCCTGCCCCTCAGCAGGTGGCCAATCTGGTAGAAGTTTGTGTTGTCCAGAGTTCGCTAAAGAGAGAGCTTTGGCTGAGTCCGACATTCCTAAAGGATTTTCTACTTGCACATTCTTATGTTTATTAACAAAACACCACATCCATGGTGATGTCACATTGTTGACTGTTCCGTCAAATATCCATGTTTCCTTTTGACTTTAGGTTTAGATTATACTCCCTCTGGTCCTTATTATAAGGCACCAACTAGTAAATGCATTTGGTCTTTTTTATAAGGCACTTGCTTGTTTCCAAGGAGCATTAATTATCTTTTTCCACATATGCCCATAATTAATAAGGGTAGTGGGTGAGAATAATAATTAATATGATATTTGAGTTTAATGCAATTAGTAGGGGTAATATTGGAAATTACGTAACTCTAGGACAACTTTATTGACTTTAACTGTTTTTCTTAATTTATGATAATTGTTAGTTAGTGCCTTATAATAAGGACAGAGGGAGTAGAAAACAATATATATATATATATATATATATATATATATATATATATATATGAGATAAGATATTGTTACTACCATTTTTTCACCATTAGATCAGAATCCCAATAGGATAGACAAATGATAAAGACAAATGAGATTCTGATCTAACAGTAAAAAAATGGTAGTAACATTGGTAGTGACCAAAATTGGTAGTGAGGATATCCCTGTGTGCGTATGTCAGGTTAAAGTACAAATTTGTCCTGAAAGTTTTAGCTAATGAGCAATGTTGCACCGAAAGTTTCAAAATGTTGCAATTTTGCCTCATACTATTAAAAAGTTAAAGGTCAACGTTATTTTTTTGAGATAAAATTGTTATATATTACTTCTCGATGAAAACTTTTAAAGGAAATTTGCAACTTAACCTACACACACACACACACACACACACACACACACACACACACACACACACACACACACACACACACACACACACACACACACACACACACACACACACACACACACACACACACACACACACACACACACACACATACTGTTCTGGTGTAGAACACAGATGTCCAGCCCGGTAGGCGAGATCTTTGATATAGGATCGATAGTCTCCTCCTGTATGCCTATCTTGAAGACGTCCAGGAGAAGGGTGGATCACTGTACACAACCAGGCGTTTCGCCTAAAGGGGGTGGGGTGTGTGCATAGTGTAACGGTATGTAGATTAGTTCAAGGATGAGAACTTGTGTACCTTGATCGTGTACCTTCTATGTATATATATAGAGAGTACCTTACGGTTGGATCTGGAGATCCACTATCGGGCGTGTCCGAGAATATAGGCAACCGCCCTCCTGACTAGGTCCGGACGTTTGGGTGTTGCGATCCTTGCGTGGACTGCCCCTATGTAGGCCAAATGGCGGATGGGCCTTGACCTAGGTCCATAACTTGTGACAACAAAACTCTGGGTCTATTCCAGGTACCTCAGACGACTTCCAGGCGAAGACGTCCTTATTTTTCCTCAGAAAATCAACCAAGCTGATTCGAAGCTCAGGGGATAAGTGTTTTCCGATTTTTGTTATCTGGAGGGGGTCTCCCAACACTAAGTCCTCCAAGTCTCCGGCTGGTTCGGGGCGCTGCTCTTCCTCCCGAAGGTCTAACTTGACCGTATTTACATCTCGATCAAAAGAGTCCTGCTCCATAGGTCGCGGATCCCCACCGGCATATCGGTATGGCGGCTATGATGATGGACCGCCCTCGCCAACTCTGACCGTTTCAAAGTAACACTGTCGAGATTCCTTTTGGTCCCCATTTACCGTGACCACGGCTCCATGATTGTTCACCATTCTAAGCTTCCGATGCTTGGTGGAAACCAGCATGTCCCTTTTATGGATAGTTGGCCTACCCAGTATAATATTGTATGGTGAAAGGAACTCTGCAACTATGAAATGCACGCGCTCCGACTTGAAAGCATCCTTTGTTCCCAAGGTAAACCGGAGGTCGATAAATCCCTTCGGGCGTGAATGCTCTCCGTTGAACCCTATGAGGGTCGTCTTGCAAGGTTTCAAATCCTCCTGGTCCAGGCTCATTCTCTTGAATGCATCCCAGCTGAGGATGTCGGCGGAGCTTACGGCGTCCACAAATATGTGTTTGACCCGGTAATGGACTAATATCCCGGTCACTACTAGACCGTCTTGATGTCCGGGGACGACGTCCTTAAGATCTTCATTTGTGAAATACAATGGCGGGTGAGACGGTCCGTTACAACTCTCTTTGAACCTCGGACGATCTCTAACCCAGAGGACCTCTCGTAAATACTTCCTTCGCTGGCTCATTGTATCTCCACCTCCGCCCATTGCGCCGCTTATGACACTGCAGTCGAACTCGGCCTCTGGAAATACATCGTCGGCCTTGGTCGATTTCTTGGGCTTTTCTTCCTGCTTTCTGTGCTTTCTGGGGGGGCTTTTGCTATGGCTTCTAGGCTTGCGTTTGCTGCCTTTTCCTTGGTGTTCGATCACGTATTGCTGAAGCTTTCCATCCCGGACGAACTTTTCAATCGTGTCGCAAAGCTCATAGCACTCATCAGTTGTATAACCCCGCCCGTCATGAAAGGCACAGTATTTGGACTGATCTACCCCGGATCTGCGATAAGACAACCGTGGTCGATCGACCCTTCTCATCTCGGCCATCGCCACTTCTTTCCAAATTTGCGATCGTGGCACATTCAAGGCCGTGTATCTGTCATATTTGCTTTTCGCGTCAAACTTCCCACCTCGGCTCCTATTGTCCGAGCCCCTTACGCGAGAATCCTTTTTCCTGCCCTCCATAAAGTCCTTGTCACTGGGTGGAGTGGCTCTATCTTGGTCCCGTCTGGGATTATTTGCTATGCGTATCTGCTCCACCTCAAGATATTTCTTTGAGCGAGTTATGAAGTCATTGAGATTTTTAGCTGGTTCTTTAAAGAACGACTCAGCCAGGCGGGATTCTCCATCTAGGCCGTCGGCTAACAAGTGGACATGCACGTCCTCTTTCAATCCACGCACCTGCAAAGCCGCGCTCTTAAAACGGTCCAAGTAACTTTGGAGTGTCTCGCCGGGTCACTGCCTAATCTTCGACAAGGTGTACTGGGACTTCGGTTGCCGTTTTCTAGTCGCAAAATGCAATTCGAAGGCCTCTGCTAGGTCATCAAACTTATGAATTGACCCTGCAGATAGAGTGTGAAGCCACTTTAACGCTGGTCCTTTAAGGGTTGCAGCGAAAATCCGAGTCATGATGGGCTCCCCGAGTCCTCTTACGAACATGACGACCTCAAAATCTTCAAGGTGGGTTGTCAGGTCTTGAGAGCCGTCGTACTTTGTTAATTCAGTGAGGTTGAGCTTCTCCGGGAAAGGAGCATTAAGGATTTCGGGTGAGAAAGGGATGTTATCGTGCAGCCCAAAGTATCTCCTCCGTTGGAAACCGGCCACTGGAGGCCAAGGAGGCCTATCTAGCACTTTCTTCTTTTGGCCGATCTCGGTATTGTGGCCGGCTTGGCGATCACGCCTGTTGTCGCCATCTCGGTCCTTTTTCTTTTTTCTTTCATCTCGGTTCTCGTTGGTTGACGCGGAATCCCTTTCCTTGAAACGCTCTTCAAAAAGCTGGAAATGTAATGCATTTCGCTTGTCCGTGTTCTCCATACACCTCATCAACGCGGCCAGCGTATTTTGGATGAGGAGGAGATCCAGATTGGCGAGGGGAAAGGATTCTGGGTTTGAATTCTGTGGCTCATCACGATCATTCCGCGAAGCCGAGGACTCTGACTCAGACAGGTCGTCTTCCGGGTTCCCTTCATTGTTGGGGATGATTGGTTTTTCAGGTTGCAGCTCTGGCTGCGATAGTCGATCTTCCCCTGTCTCTTGATTATCAACGCGGGGGTTAATCGGCTGTTCAACCTGCTCTGGCTGCCGAGGCGGTTGGTGCTGGTCATGCGGTTGAACCATCTCGGGCTGCTTCTGGCTGATGCTTCTAGTGTTAACCCTCATTGGTCACGGGGATCAAAGTTTACAGTCCCCACGGTCGGCGCCACTGTTCTGGTATAGAACACAGATGTCCAGCCCGGTAGGCTAGAGCTTTGATATAGGATCGATGGTCTCCTCCTGTATGCCTATCTGGAAGACGTCTAGGAGAAGGGTGGATCACTGTACACAACCAGGCGTTTCGCCTAAAGGGGGTGGGGTGTGTGCACAGTGTAACGGTATGTAGATTAGTTCAAGGATGAGAACTTGTGTACCTTGATCGTGTACCTTCTATGTATATATATAGAGAGTACCTTATGGTTGGATCTGGAGATCCACTATTGGGCGTGTCCGAGAATATAGGCAACCGCCCTCCTGACTAGGTCCGGACGTTTGGGTGTTGCGATCCTTGTGTGGACTGCCCCCTATGTGGGCCGAATGGCGGATGGGCCTTGACCTAGGTCCATAACACATACATATGTATGTATGTATGTATGTATGTATGTATGTATGTATGTATGTATGTATGTATGTATGTATGTATGTATGTATGTATGTATGTATGTATGTATGTATGTATATATATGTATATGTATGTATGTATATATGTACATGTGTGTATGTGTACAGGGGCAAACCCAGAAAAATAGTGAAGGGGGGCACCATTGGTGGGGGGATGTGGGGGTTTGGGGGCAACGCCGTCTAAATTTTTTTTTTTAAGGAGATTTTTAAATGCATTAAAAAATAAAAGAATATAAAGAAGAAAAAAAATATCAAAAAAATATTCATAAAATCAAGTAAATATCGATGATGTAATAAGATAGGCAATTATTTTAAAACCTGTCATTTAGAAAAGTAAGGCTAAGTGCGGTTAGAAATGCAGCTATATAAATTACAATGAAAGGTGGGCACTCAATAAGTTCAAGTACATATATTTTAATAACAAAAGTATATTACAATAAAAATAATTACAATGTCATCTTTCTAGGCTTTATTTTTTGGAATTCCATCAAATTGCCTTATTATCAATGCTATCAAATACATCTTTTTCAATATAAGGCACTAAACAATCATTCAACCATTCATCTCACATCCGATTACGAAGTGCAATCTTAATGTATTAAGGGTAAGCACTAAACAATCATGCAATCATTCAAACATGTATTTTTTTTTTTAAATCCAAATTTTCGCTACTACCTCGGTCCGCCACTGTGTGTGTATATACATACATATATATATACACACACACACCCAAACTCAAAATAGAAATGGGTCATCTACCCAAGAAAATGTTATTGGCCCTACGTACTACCCAAACACTTCAAATTATAGCCCCTTTTTAATGAAATCATAAAAACCCAAATGCAGGAAGAGGCCAGAAGAAAAGAAAAGGGAAAAGTAGTCGAAGCCTCAACCTCAACCCCTAGAATTACCAGAAGTAATTCATTTGGTACTTATTCTAAATTTCAATCCTTTAGAACCATTGTTAGAAAAACTGGAAATATATATGGAAATTTCTGATCCACCTGTTATAAAAAGAAGCAACCCATTAAAAAAAATTGAACCTTATAAATAGGGATGGGTGATACCACATTAGAACAAAGTTTGCAATTATAAGTAAAATTGTATATTCATATGAGAAATTTAAGGATAAATGATCAAAAATACCCTTTTTCTTTCTCAAGAAGAGCTACAAGCACTGTAATCAAATTTTAAGTGCAAAAATATCTATGATGATTCCAAAAGGATCCTAAAATGTCACTTAGTTAAATTCCTCTACTTTGACCATTAAGTCAAATTTTTTGACCAAATAAAGTGAGCATAAAGGGGGGAAAAATACCTTTTATCTTTTTTTTTTCAAAAAGAACTACTAGCACCATAAACAAATTATAGATGCAAAAATATCTATGATAGTTTTTAAAAAGACCCTAAAATGCTATTGCCATTAAATTCGTCAGACAGTCGTTTATTTTGACTTTTGGGTGCGCTCAACGTCATCACTCCCACCCCTCGTCCTTGGGTTCAACTGGTAAGGGGTCGGACTTCCTCACCTCAAGGGAGGGGGTTCGATCCCTGCGTTGGTCAAGGCACTGGGGGAGGCATCCTAGGGGTCTGGGAAGCAGTGGAAACGCTGGTAGAGGTGGAGGCATGTGTACTCTCTGTCCAGTATGCCCTGCGGACTGGGCTCCAAGCGCTGCCATTGGACTGTGGGTGAACCCAACCCTTTTCTTAAATTTTTCATATCAAAAAATAAAAAAAAAAACGTCATCACTCCCGTTAGGTGGGGGTGTGGATATTGCCGGTGTTGGTGTCAAAGGCATAGATGGTGGAAGACGTTGCCATTAGATGGGGTGTAGATCCTGCCGATATAGATCTCGCCGATGTAATTCATGGGGTGGGATCTCTTATGTGGCGGTGGCAAAAGACTATGAGTGAAAATTGAGAGGGCGGCTTGGTTAAAAATGGGAGAGGTCCATGTCATAGGGTCAAAATAACCAGGGTGGAGTACAGCTGAACAAATAGTATGGGACCACAAGTCAAAATAAATCGTTACAAATTTAAAAGCAATAGCATTTTAATGCCATTTGAAAATCATCATAAGTATTTTTACACCCAAAATTTATTTATGATGCCAATAGCTCTTTTTGAAAAAGAAAAAGGGTATTTTTGCTCCTCTACCCTTATTTTTTTAATTTGGTCAAAAGTTTGACCATACGGTCAACATAAAAGAATTTAATGAAAGTGGCATTTTAGGGCTCTTTTGGAATAATCATAGGTATTTTTGCACCTAAAATTTATAGTGCCAGTAGCTCTTCTTGAAAAAGAAAAAGAATGTTTTTGCTCCTTAACCCAAAATTTAATTATGTTACTTATAAATAGGACAAATTAAACATTCCCTCTGCCTGATAAATAAGACTAGATGACCAAGAAGCTGCTGGTTGATAAGGTAAGCGATCTCACATTGTAAGAAGGAGAATACAAGTTCAAATCTCGAGAAGTGTATTTGTTGAGAGGGGTTTAACCTCACGTTCTCAGCCTGACAAAGATTAGGCTCAAGTCCAAAATGACTTCGAATAGTCTAGGTTCACACCAAAAATAATACTCCTCTCCTCTGGTCCTTACTATAAGATATATTTAGAGAGTTCATATTGGCCCTAAATATAAAGTATTGTTTCATATTTGTTAATCTTTTTCTAATTTTCCCCATTGATGCTGCCTAAACATTAATCAAAGAGCAGAGGGAATGAAAAAGTTAAGGAAGATGATTAGGGTATTTTAGAAAATACATATCATATTAACTAACATAACTAACTTCCTTAATTTAATTAAATAAGGTAAATATGTCTTATATTAAGAAACAAATGAGGAGGACCATATGAGTACACAATAATAAATAAAGAACAAACAATTGTGTATCCATATTAAAAAAATAATTAATGTTATGACTTATAAATAAGATTAATAAAACATTCACTACCGCTCCTATTTGTAAATAGCTAGGATCAAAGGTATATTACTATTTTTTTTTCTGATTCCTTAGCTATTAACATGCTAATCAAGAATAATGGTGTTGATCACCGTTTTCAAACTAAGATTGAAGAAACACGAGATCTCATGTATGAGAGTTGGACCATTTGAACTGTTCCAATGTTGCAAAGAAACTATAAAATGTGCAAACATACTAGCAAGGGAAGCTCAAGAGGTCGGGAGTCAAGTGTCGTCCCTAGTGCTAGAAGTCATGATATGCTGCATGAATAGATTTCTTTTGGATTATCAATATGTAGGGGAGGTGTAATCTCCTATTATTTGTATTTCAAGCATTAAGCTGGCCTTTGTCATTAAAAAAGAGTATATTACTATTGAAGTTTGATATACTGCAAGGTGTTGTCAATTTTCTTTATCTAATTTTTTTATTTTATTAAAAAGATCAGGTTAAGGTATAATAAATTTACCCCAAAAGTTTTCACTAAGGAATAATGTTGCCCTCGTATACAGTAAATCATAATTGAAAAGCTACTTTTGAAGGCTCTAACCGTTATTCCAAACGAGCACTAAAGGATTAGGGGCATTCGTGCAACTTATTTTTTAAAATCTTTTCAAAGAGTATTATCCTTTTTACTAATTTCGTTTTAAGAATATAAGAAATATTAAAGAGCATTAGAGGATAAGGTATTTGAGGTCCCTAAACATCCGTGTGTGTTTGGGAATACTCCACTAAAAAGTACTTTTTTCTTGTAAAACCATGGTTTGGGTTTAGGCTAGCTAAATAAGTGAAAAATTTAGAAAAGTACTTTCTGAATCAAAATCATAGTTTGAGGCAGTTTGAGCCTTAGAAACCATGATTTCAAAAAAGCTATTTTTTCCCAGTTTTTTCAGTTTTTTTTTTTCAAAAAATTTATTTGAAACCATCCAAACACTCTTTCGAAATCACTTTTTCACAAAATCTATTTAGTTAAGAATCTATTTTCTAAAATCACTTTTGTCACTTGTTTTTCAGAAACTATTTTCTAAAAATTAATTCAAATATATTCTGAAATAGCATCATGATTGACATTTGTTCTTTTGTTTTCATCTCCAAACTCCAATGCAAGTTTTGTTGGATTATCTTCATCCATGCGATTGAATTCAAAACGTGTCGAGGGACTCCTCATCAGAGCTCTAGCAACTGTTTTCAAGGAATTATGAAAGAAGAGAAAAACTCTCAATATAAATTCAACAACTATTTGATCACCCTCACCTTCCCTCCCAAATATAGATTTAACTACTCTAAATTAGGTCGTACCCGTATAAAAACTTCTAATATTACGTGTGTAAAGGCTATCATACCTTCGATCTAGGGTTTTTAAGCATTTGACTTTAGCATTGTCATAAGATCCATTCAAATAAGTAAAGTTGACTGCTATTAATTCACCCCATCCATTAATATAATAAGGCTGGTCTTGATTCTGTTTGTTTTTTTTATTCAATTTTTTCAAATTATGAGGCTAGATGTGTTAGAGCAAATTGATTTGGAAGAGGAATATTTTGGAAGAAGCATATATTGATTAGACACATCTGTTTATGCATCTCTGCAAGTACATGAGAGGACTCGTGTTGCTTACAATTTGAAAAATGCAGCTATTATGAATTTATATAATACATAATAAAAACTTCTTTAGACAAATTTTTTTATATATGGATCAAAGACAATAATGATATTTTACGAGGCAAGACACTTGGCTGAATAATCACTTGTATGTTGGCTTTAACTACAAACATGTGGTATTATAATTTTGGGTTAAATACCTAATTTGCCACGGAAGTTATGCTAAGGGAGCGCTCAGCACCCGGAAGTTTTTTGGGTACCAAATTTGCCCCGGAAGTATGAAAAAGGAACCAAATTTGCACCGGAAGTATGAAAAATGTAGCAAATTTGCTCAAAACTGACGGAAGGTCAAACGGATGTTTGCCACGTCGGATTTTTTTAGGTTAAATACCTAATTTGCCCCGGACCACGTGTCTTGGGGCAATTCGCAACTTCAACACAAATTGATGAAGAAGATCATCAGAACTCGGACGAAAGTTCAAACAACGCGGAAACAGGATTCATCTCTATTAGTAGTGGTTAAAATGACCTATTTGTAGCGGTTTTAGGCGCAACTAATGTCATTTGTAGCGGTTAGAGAAACCGCTACAAAATCCACTGTGGCAAGCTGATTTGTAGCGGTTCAAAAAAACCGCTACTCATGTAATAAAACCGCTACTATATTAGTAGCGGTTTTGACTTACCGCTACAAGATGCTCTCAAAATGACGAATTTCAAAAAAATTGACGCTCAAATTTTGTAGCGGTTGTAAAACCGCTACAAATATTTAATCCGAATTTAAATTAAAATTTGTAGCGGTTTTACAACCGCTACAAAATATTGCAAAATTGAAAAAAAAAAAATCATAATTTTTGTCCATTGTTACAATATTATGTTGAATATTTTTATTATTTAAGTGACAAATTAAATGATAATAGTTCGTATTTAAAAAACTGATTAACTTAAGTTAGATAAGTATAAATATTATGTAGGTATAATATTGAGAATGTGTAGATAATAAGGATTTATTGTGTTGTCCACCTCTAAGCAAAAAAATTATGTTGTATATATATTAGATGATATTTGATTATGTAAAGAAAGTTGATGATGATAGAAGGAATATTGAGGAAATATACTTAAAGTTTTGGATGAGGAAAAAAAAATAGTATCAATATTATAAGAAGGAAAAAATAAAACATTGAAATCAAAGATTTTGGAAGGGCGGGGAAGAAATGAGAGAAAACGAGAGAGAAGGGGGTGTGAAGAAATGAATATGTGTATGAGATGATGTGTGGTGTGGTGTGGTGGGGATATTTATAAGGATATACGTAACATTTTGTAGCGGTTGATGTGACGGATTTTGTAGCGGTTTAATGTTTTGTAGCGGTTAAAAACCGCTACCAAAATTCATTAGTATTTTAAAAAAATAAATAATTTTCAAATTTTGTAGCAGTTACACTAACAACCGCTACAAATGAATGAACGTTGGCGGGATTTGAAATATTCAAATTTTAATATTACACACTTTGTAGCGGTTTATGTGACAGTTTTTGTAGCGGTTTCCGTTTGTAGCGGTTACAAAACCGCTTCAAAAATTCATTGGTATTTTTTAAAAAAATAAATAAATTTCAAAATATCACATTTTGTAGCGGTTATACTAAAAACCGCTACAAATATGAACATATTTTTTAAAAAAAATAAACTTGGCGGGATTCGAAATATTCAAATTTCAATATTATACACTTTGTAGCGGTCCACATTTGTAGCTGTTTTTTTTTTTTTTTTTTTTTGCGTTTTGTAGCGGTTTCGAAACCTTTACAAAAATTCATTGGTATTTTTTTAATTTTTTTTTTCAAAATATCACATTTTGTAGCGGTTATACCAACAACCGCTACAAATATGAACATATTTTTTTAAAAAAATAAATTTGGCAGGATTCGAAATATTCAAATTTCAATATTACAGATTTTGTAGCGGTTGATGTAACAGTTTTGTAGTGGTTCACATTTGTAGCGGTTTTTTTTGTGTTTTGTAGCGGTTTCAAAACCGCCACTAATGGCGCGCCATATTTGTGACGGGTTATATAAATAAACCGCTACAAAATAACCGCTACAAATTTGGCGCCAACTTCGCGCCATATTTTGTAGCGGTTAATTTATGATAACTGCTACAAATGTCGTTCATAAACCAGCGCGCCACTTGGCGCAAGTCATACCGCTACAAATTTGTATCGGTTTCGGTATAAACCGCTACAAATTCACATATTTGTAGCGGTTTATTTTGACCGCTACAAATTAACCGCCACAAAGTGGCTTTTTTTTTTTTTTTTTGTAGTGAATGATGCTTGAATTAGATATATAACAAGTAGAAGGAAGCCAAAATAAATCTTTGCAGGTAGCTATTTTGTCTTGACTTTTCAAAGCTTAAACAGTCATTTGAGGGGAGTTTCATTTTCGTTCGGAATGAAAAGTCTTTCGAGCTGTACGATCTTATACGCCATCTCCTCATTCTCATAAGAAACTATCAACTTCAAATTCAGAGTCATTTTCAGAGTCATTTGCGGTCAATTTTAAAAAGGGAAAATGTAATTTAAGTCCCAAGGAAGGAAAAAAATTACAAAAAAGTCTCTTGAAATCATAAAATTACAAAAAAGTCCCAAGAGAATTTTTGTTATAAATACATACATTTCGTGTTGTAAATACATATAAATATTTACAACAGGAAAAATATATATTTACAACAGGAAAAGTATATATTTACAACAACACGAAAAGTAATTTTCATTCCGTACAAATAATATCAAAAAAGTCTCAAACCATTTACAACAGGAAAAGTATATATTTACAACAACATTTAAACACCTGACCATTTACAACAGAAAATTATGTATTTACAACAGAAAAGTATGTATTTACAACAACATTTAAAAAATTCTGTACAAATAATATCAAAAAAGTCTCAAACCATTTACAACAGAAAATGTATGTATTTACAACAGGAAATGTATGTATTTACAACAAAAATTTCCTTGGGACTTCTGGGTAATTTTGTGATTTCAAGGGACTTTTTTATAATTTTTTTCCTTCCTTGGGACCTGAATGTAATTTTCCCTTTTAAAAAATATATTTTGTGATAGTGGGGTTAAATGGAAAATAAATATCTTTTAAGAAAAACTATCTCTATTCTCTAACAATAAAGACTTAATAATATTGGATAAATAAAATATAAAAGAAATCAAGATATAAGTAGTTTGTTTCTCTCCATTCTATTAAATTAAAGCTTAAAATTATCGTGACTTTTTGCCAACTAAAATTAGCGTTATTAAAAATATGGATTTATTAGTCTTATTTTTATATACATCTCATTAATTACACAAGTTTGAAATAAATAATTTTTATTACCAAAATGACTATCATAAATCCAAGAATATCTAAATTTGAACTCATAAAATATAGAATAGTCCAACAATTTTCTTTATCGATAACATTCTAAAAATGTATAGTGTTACGGACTCGCTCGAGGCCCATACACGATAAGGCCCAACTACGGGTAATGCACCCCAGATACGCCAGTTAATCCGGAGGATCTAAACCACCCCGGAAAGATAGATACAGATTGGAGGGGCGTTAGAGATAATCCAGGCTAGGCGGTTACAATTCTATCCGAATACCCAGCTAGATCACCCCACCAGTATGCTTATAAATACGGAGGTAGTCATCCAAGGTACACACGTTCTAAACCCTAGCTATTTACATACTGCCACACTGAGCACACACCCCACCCCTACGGCCAAGGCCAGGTTGTGTTCAGTGATCCACTCTCCATCTGTGCGCCATCACATTGGCACCCAGACGGAGACCCCAGATCCAATATCAAACCACCAGCCCATACCCGCGGCTGGACATCTGTGTTCTACACCAGAACAGTGGCGCCGTCCGTGGGGATCCATAAATTTCGATTCCCGTGACCAATGAGGGTTAACACCCGCAGTACCCTGACGAAATGTGAGATGGTTCGAACAACCGGAGAGCAACGTCAACCACCCCGGCAACCACAGCGCACCGAGCAGTCCACCAACCCTATCGGTGGCAATGAGCAGGACCATGAAGACCGGCTATCACAGCCAGAAGAGCGCTTTGAGGAACCTCTTGTCCCGAATCACGATCAACCTGAAAAAGAAAACGAATCCGAGACGGGTTCATCGGCCGCGCGGGGACATTGCCATGAGCCACAGAAATCCGAACCAATTGTAAATCAGGAGACCCCGGTCCATAATCCGGACTTCCTTACACTCCATAATGGACAGCTCGCCATGATGAAACGCATCGAGAATATGGACAAACGTTATACTCTTCAATTTCATCGCATTGACGAGCGGAACCGGAGAAGGAAACCTGAAAGCACCAGCTATGATCGGGACGACAAGACATGGGAACCCGACCAGGAAGGTCATAGTTCCCGTCGGCAGAGGACCATAGACAATAGTAAGAGGGCGGCCTCCTCCACCAAAGAATCAAGAAGGGGGAAGTCCTCCCGGATCGAAGGGTCGACCCGACATCCCCCACACGATTCTCGTCAAGGAAGATACGCCGAAGGCAAGGCCCGCAGCCCCTTTTCATCTGAGATCCTCAGGGCACGTTTCCCAGGGAAGCTGAACCTCACCGAATTCAGCAAGTACGATGGCTCGCAGGACCCAACGACTCATTTGGATGATTTCCAGACGATCATGATGTGTAGAGGTCTGGGAGAACCCATCATAAGTAGGGTTTTCGCCACAACCCTAAAGGGACCAGCCTTAAAATGGCTACAAACCCTGCCTCCGGGGTCGATAGCCAATTTTGATGACTTGGCAAAGGCTTTCGAGTTGCAGTTCGCAACCGGCGGAAGCAACCAAAGTCCCAAGACATCTTGTCTAAAATCAAGCGGCCCGGCGAATTACTCCAAAGTTATTTGGATCGCTTTAACCATGCCGCCTTGCAGTTGAGAGGCCGAATGAAAAGTGCATGCCCACCTTCTCCGCCGGCCTAGACAAGACAACTCGATTGCGTAATCGTTCTTTAAAACGCCGGCCAAGAGCATTAGCGACTTCATGACTCGGTCAAAGAAGTACTTGGAGATAGAACAAATGCGCCAAGCGAATGCGGTCCGGAAAGATTCGGACAGGAACACTCCACCAAGGGATAAGAAACAACCCGAAACCGCAAAGCAGGACCGTCGAGGCAGAGGTTCTGATAATAAGTCGTCTCGGTCCAGATCTGAACAAAAGGGAAAATACAGCAACTACACCCCGTTAAATGTCTCAAGGTCCCAGTTGTGGAGGGAAGTGGCATCTACTGAGATGCAGATGATCGATAGACCCCGGCCTGTTAGGCAACGAGCAAACACATATCAATCCCGTTTCTGTTCCTTCCACAGTAGTCCGGGACATTCTACCGATCAATGTTATGAGCTACGGGACGCCGTCGAGAAATTCGTCAGGGAAGGAAAGCTGCGTCAATATGTAATTCAAACACAGGGGCGAAAACAGGAAAAACGAAAACTCGATGACTGACCAAGGAGCCCGGTCGATGAAAGAAGAAAGGATAACAAGCGGCAGAAACCGGAGTCCAAGGAAAATGAGTTCCCCGAGGCCGAGTTCGACTGTAATGTAATCAGTGGGGCCTTCGGCGGAGGTGGGGATACAGCGAGTCAACGAAGAAAATACTTAAAGGAAGTCCTGTCAGTAAGGGACCGACCTAGATTCAAGGAAGAGGTAGAAGAGACCGGCGGAAGGAAACGACCCCTGCTTTTCTTCACAAAGGAGGATATGACCGACGTGATCCCCGATCACCAGGATGCTCTGGTAGTCACCGGAACCTTAGTTAACTGCCGAGTTAAAAGGATGTTCATTGATACCGGGAGCTCGGCGGATATTATCCTATGGGACGCTTTCGTGAGGATGAACCTCGATCAGGAAGACTTGAAGTCATGCAAAACCACCCTAGTCGGCTTTAACGGAGAATTGTCACCACTAAAAGGGTACATAGACCTCCGACTCACCCTCGGAACGAAGGAATGCTTCAAAACCGGACGAGTAAGATTTATTGTGGCCGACTTCCCGTCTCCTTACAACATTATACTGGGAAGACCGACCATCCATAAATGGGACATGCTGGTCTCAACCAAACACCAAAAAATAAAGATGGTGAACCAGGACAACCGGGTCATTACTATCAAAGGCGACCAAAAAGAGTCGCGGCAATGTTATGTAGATTCGATTAACAAAGGCGAGAGGGAAACAGAGCCCTTATTAGGGCCGACGGGCGGAGTAGACGGAACAAACCGACTCCCAATAAATATGGTTGAGTTAGACCTGCGAGAAGAAAAGGGAACGCCCAGGCCAGAACCCGAGGGAGAATTGGAAGACCTCGTGATCGGCAATAACCCGGACCAAAGAACAAAAATATGCAGGACGTTGAGCCCGAGTTTGAGGGAAAGGATGGAAGAATTGTTAATACAAAACCGAGATGTTTTCGCTTGGAGTGCGGCCGAAGTGCCCGGAATTGATCCAGGTTTTTGCCGCCACGGACTAGCCATCTGTCCGGTCCGCCCGGTGGCCCAGAAGAAGAGAAAAAGGGCACCGGATAGGCAAGTAGCTCTAAACCAACACATGGACGAGTTATTGGAGGTCGGCTTCATTAGAGAGATACAATACACTACTTGGCTTTCCAATGTGGTAATGGTGTTAAAACCGAATGGCAAATGGCGGTTTTGCACGGATTATAAAGACTTGAATAAAGCATGCCCAAAAGACGCCTATGCAATGCCAAACATTGATCAACTCGTGGATAGCTCCTCTGGTTTTCAGTTGCTGTCTTTCATGGATGCTTACTCTGGGTACAACCAGATCGCTATGCACCCAAATGACCAAGAGGCCACCGCTTTTATTACCGAAAGAGGGAACTACTGCTATAACGTAATGCCGTTCGGCTTAAAGAACGCCGGGGCAACTTACCAGAGGATGATGAACAAAGTGTTTAAGGATCAGATTGGCCACAACGTCGAGGTATACATAGACGACATGATCGTCAAATCACACGACTCAGAAGAACACATCCGGGATTTAGAGCAAACTTTCAAAAAGTTAAGAGACCATCAAATTCGGCTTAACCCGGCCAAATGTGCGTTTGGGGTGCCGGCTGGGAAGTTCATCGGATTCCTACTCACGAATCGAGGGATTGAGGCCAATCCGGATAAGTGCAGAGCGGTTCTGGAGATGCAGGCTCCTCGGAACAAGAAGGAAGTCCAACAGTTGACAGGCCGGCTGGCTTCCTTAACCAGATTTTTACCCAAGTCGGCAGAAAACGCGTTGCCCTTCTTTAAGTTGCTGAAGAAATGCACAACAGCGACCGGACCCCTGAGTGCGACGCCGCATTTAGAAAGATCAAGCAATGCCCGGCTACTCCGCCGCTTCTATCAAAGCCGTGCCTGTGCGAAACCCTTTTCATATACTTATCGGTCCTGGGAGGAAGCCGTAAGCTCGGTTTTGGTCCGAGAAGGCAACAACGGCCAGAGCCCATATATTTTGTAAGCAAAGCCTGCAGAGTTCGGAGCTAAGGTATCAAAAGTTGGAAAAGTTAGCTTTTGCCATTCGACCACGGCAAGAAGACTCCGCCCGTATTTCCAGCCCATAAGATCACGGTCCGGACCAGCCAACCTATGCGAAAAGTGTTACATAAGCCGGACTTAGCCGGCAGAATGATCGGTTGGGCCATAGAATTATCTGAGTTCGACATCACGTACGAAGCCCGACATGCTATCAAATATCAGGCGTTGGCCGATTTCGTACGAGAATTAACCCCACAGGACGGGGACGTAGGCGCGCTAGAACCCTGGAAGATATACGTCGACGGTTCTTCCAATTCCAAGGGAAGCGGGGCAGAGTAATCATAGAAAATCCGAAGGGGTCGCGATGGAACTCTCTGCAGCTAGATTTCCCGACCTCAAATAATCAGGCCGAATACGAAGCACTCCTGGCCGGATTACAACAGGCCAAGGAGTTGGGGGCGCAAAGAGTATCGGTCTTCACCGACTCCCAGCTCGTCTCTGCCCAGGTAAACGGTACATATCAAGCAAAAGGTCCCCTCATGGCGAAATATCTAAATAAAGTCAAACAGATACAGGCTGAATTCCAAGAAGTGACGGTCTCCCACATCCCAAGGGGAGAAAACGTAAGGGCCGACATCCTCTCCAAGTTAGCAAGCACTAAGGGAGCGGCTAACCACAGGACCGTGGTACAGCAGAAGCTAGAGGAACCGACCTGTATCATGGCCATATCCTCCGCGACAAACTGGAGGAAAACAATCGAAGATTACCTTGAACGAGGAATTGTCCCCCTCGAAAAAACCGAGGTTAGAAAACTCATTCGGGAGGCCGCGGTGTACACAATGGTAGACGATCAGCTCTACCGAAGAGGCCTGCACACCCCAATGCTGAGATGCTTAGGCACTAACGAAAGCCGATACGTCCTGGGTGAGATTCATGAGGGGATCAACGGCCAACATATGGGAGCAAAGGCATTAGCAAGGAAGGCCCTTCGGGCCGGATACTACTGGCCAACCATGGAGGCAGATGCCAAGGAGTTCGTAAGGGCATGCGACAGTTGTCAAAAACATGCCAAAATAATCTGGTCTCCGCCATCCGATATGGAGTACATTTCGGCTCCTTGGCCCTTTTACAAATGGGGAATGGACCTCCTTGGGCCATTCAAGCCAGCGCCTGGGCAATTGCGATGGCTCATTGTAGCGGTTGATTACTTCACCAAATGGATCGAGGCCGAGCCTTTGGCAACCATTACTTCGGCCAGGGTTCGAAGATTTGTCCAACGAAGCATTTTCTCCCGATTCGGAATCCCGGCCGAGATCGTGACAGACAACGGAACGCAGTTCACGGACAGAAATTTTAGGGATATGACGGCCGACCTCGGAATCACACACCACTTCTCGTCGGTTGAACATCCTCAGTCAAACGGACAAGTCGAGGCGGCCAACAAAGTAATCCTGGACGGCCTCAAGAAGAAAATGAAGGAAGCGGACGCCGGTTGGGTCGAACAGCTGTATAACGTCTTATGGGGAATTCAAACAACTGCACAGTCCGGAACTCAAGAAACCCCTTTCCGCATGACCTATGGGTGCGAGGCTATGATTCCAGTCGAGATTGGGCAGCCATCCTGGAGGAGGCTCAGAGTCTTGGAAGAGGGAGAAGGATCAAATTCCAGCGCTCTGGCAACTGAGCTAGAGCTCGTAGACGAGGTTAGGACCACGGCACATTGTCGGGATATCGCTACCAAACAGCTGATGGCGGCTAAATACAACAGGAAGGTCAGACCCAGGGCTTTTGACCGAGGTGACCTGGTCCTACGACGGGCCGATGTGGGCAACAAGAATGCCAAGGACGGGAAACTGGCGGCAAATTGGGAGGGGCCCTACCGAGTCAAGGAAAAGCTGGACAAAGGAGCCTACGTTCTCGAAACCTTGGCAAGAAAGCCTGTTAAAAGGACATGGAACGCTGACAAGCTGAGGGTTTACTACAGTTAACCCCGGTCGTAGGAGGATCTCTTGGTTGGATGCGTGTTAGTGTCACTTTCATTTTCCTGCTTGTTTCGATTTCAGTCATTTCCGGTTTCAGTCATTTCTTTCGTGCAAGATTAGATTGTTAGCTCTTTAGAGCTTTTTACTTCTTGAATCAATAAATGGGTTATTAACCGAATCTTCATGTTAAGAATGCTTGGCAAATTTCGTTAAGTAGACTGACACCGGGTCCCACGGCCCGCGTACGTAAATCAGTGAGGCCGCTGTCATCAGCCCTCCAATTAACACCACACAAGGCGGCTGTTTGCAGCCGTGGTTTATATTTGATGCATCAAAATTGACACCGAGATAAGAAGGCCGATAGCCATACCGGACCCTGATCAAGTCCAAATGCTTAAATCAACGTCGTCTTGACGACATTGACCAAGCATGTGATTATCCGCGCTTATTTTGGTTAGATACGGGATAAGCAACTCCTGGACCTCGTAGCGAGGTATACGCAAAGCGTAAGGACACCCCTACTAATGCACCTGGTCCACTACACCAGAAGAGTACTAAGCGGACTCTGATTATTAAAGGACCTAGGCCTGGTCTAAAAACTTAACTACATGCAGTGTCTGCGTTAAAGTTAAAAAGTACATGATAAAATACTTAGGTGAATTCGCATTCATTGCATTCATTGAAGTTAAAAGTCTGCAAGTACACCAGATCGGCATCCAACGCCGTGAAATAAAATAAAATAAAATAACAAGTTTAGCTTGGAGGGGCAGCCTCGTTTTCAGGCGACTCGTCGACGTCCGGCTCGACCCCCGAAGCACTCACCCCACCGTCTTGTTCGAGGGCTGGCCTCCACCGCCGAAACAGGTTCCACCACAGCAAGAAGGCGGCGGAACAAGGACGCCATCCCTGATGAAGGAGCGACAGTCATAACCCTCGACGTTCAGCGGAACCCCTGGGTTCAGGAACTGGAGTTGGGCCAGAGCCGCCCTGAAGCACTGTTCAGCGGCTTTCTTCACCGCAGCCACGGCCTTTTCATAAGCAGTTCTCATCCCATCCAGGTCACCTCGGGTGTCTTCAAGCTCCTGGGCAAGGACGGCGTGTTGCTCTGTCAAGTTCTTGGCCGATTCAACCTCAACAGGTATACCCTTCTCCCAGACCAGGCTTCGAGGAAGCTCACCAGACACCACGGGAACGGCCAAAGCGGATGAGGGCGCATCAGAAGAGGACAATCCTTTACCCTTGTCAGCTAGGGGAGAGGGTGTCCCGGCAGGCTGGGCGGGACGAGGTGGAGCTTTATCACCGACCTTAGCTCGTTTCGAAGCCGTCGCGGCAGCATCGGGGGCATTTCCACCAACCTTCGACGGGGCGGCAGGAGCTCGCTTCCGAGACGTCTTCGCAGGAGGCACCACGGATGGCAGCGCTCCGGCGTCTGGCCTCACGAACGCCAGGTAGTCCGAGTCGCCCTCCATACGTTGTTCTGCACAAACAAAGGAGCGTAAGTAAATACATAGATAAATAAAAGCAAAGGAAATACAAAGACCTAGCACGATAAACAGAAAGGCCGTACTGAATTCCCTAACATAGACGGCTGCACTCCGCACCCCGTTCTGGGCCACGTATGAGGCTATCTTAGCCGCCGCCAGTTGCTCTTCTGCCGTAAGATCCTTGGCGGAAAACTGATAGGAGGAAGAGCCGACATCGTGGTGTCTGGCGGACCAATACAAAGGAAACCGCCAACCCACCTCGGGGCCCTCCGGGCCAGAGAGAAACCAAGGTTGTTCTCCAAACCGGGCGGCGACTTTGAAGTAGGAGTTCTTGAAATTTTTAAAGGAATCGGAGAAGGGGGAAAAGATTTTCCTGTCAGATTCGCTACGAAGGGAAGTCAAGCCCTTCAACTCGGGCGGCTCCCGACCAGAGCGGGGAGTAAGAGGGTCAAAGAAATAAAAAAAGAGGCTATCGGTGCAAGTAAGGGGAGGGGTAAACGACTGGCAGAGATGTTCAAATGCCACCAGGTATCCCCACCCGTTAGGATGAAGTTGAGATGGGGCGACACGGAGATGATTGAGCGCAGACATTTGGAAATCGATGAACGGAAAGCGAACACCGAGACGAGTAAGGTATTCCCGGTAGAAAAAGAAGAAGTTGGTGTACCCGGCTGCACGAGTAGCGCAAACAGGCTCGTTGTCTTCAGGAGGGTGCAGTTCACACCCGGGAAGGGATGGCACCTTTAGACGGGCCACATCGGCCTCCGACAGTAGAGAGCGGGTGCTCAGAACTTCGTGTGTCACCCAGGGATATCTATTCCTAAGGTCAAGAGGGGGACTGTTGGAATCCGCATCCGACGTAGAAGCACGGAGTGGAGAAGACGACTCCATTTACCTATAACCAAAAGAAGAAAAAAGAGAAAGGCTATGGTCAGAACTGGGAGCAATACCTGGTTCATTAACGTTAGGTTGCAAAAAGTCTGGGAAAGCAACCCCTGATGGTGAGGGACCCCGGACACCTACGGCAGACCTAGATGAAGCCCCGTGCTGGCAAGACCCTAAAATGGTGTCGGCCAAGCGATCTTCTCCACCAGAAATAAGCGTAGAAGCCTCGGCGACACAGTCCCAACACGGACCATTGTACCCTTCCGGGAGCGATCCCGACCCGGATGGGTGACCCTCGTTAAAGAAATTTATAGGCACGGCCGAGACGGCCTCGGCCTCAGGAGTATCACCGGAGACAAGCCCGACCGAGGGAAACTCCGGTTGATTAAGGACAGGCGGCTGGGCTTTCCTGCCACTCCCACTCCCAGAGCTACCCCGGAGAACTTGGGCTAATTTTTCTTCCTCAGTCAGGTGCGTTCCCATAATCCAAAAACAACTCAATGGGTAGCGATCGCGTAAGGCCACATCATCAGACGGATCTATGGGTTGTTTTGAAGACGAAGAACGTTTCCGTCTACCCATCAAAGGCTCAGACCTATACAGTTACCACAGTGGTAATTAGAAAGGGAACAAGGCTAGAACTAAGGGGGCATTGACTACTGGCGAATCCCAAGCGAAACTTATGGGGTTAACGATACTACTCTCAAAAACGCTCATCCAGCTAACCCAGGAAAACCAAGACTCAGAAGACAGGAAAGCACAAGAAATTGAAAATGGGCGTACAAGCGAAGAAGAAAAACCACGTGCCAGAGAAAAAATAAGTTACCTGTGCGATGGTCGAAGGCGAAGAAAACCAGGTAGAAGTTGTTCCTACGCGAATGCAGGATGGTGGTGCGTAAATGCAGAACAATAACTGGCCTTGTTTGGAGTTTGGTGCAAATAGGACGATTTTCGAAGAAGCGAAAGGAAATGGCAGAAGGGAACTTCGGCTGTGGAGAAATGAAATGGTGAAATAGGAAAGGCCAAACGACTATAAAAGAAGGGAAGCTAAAAGAAATTCAATCGACAGGGACAGGGCGTCTTTTCAAACCCGATAGCGAGGCTGACGCACGACGTGCCCAGAATCATTAAATGCGCACGAAACCCGGGGGCGGCGGGGCGTGACGAATGAAACGTTCCCCCCAATCCACGAGCGCCAGATGTCAAATGTGATCATTTCAAAGCCAAGGAAACACTTCCCAAGAGTCATACCTGTGCATACCAGTCGCCTCGGATTTTAGATCGTTGGTTCATACCACGCCGTAGTCTGACAAGACAATACCACGCCGGACAGACGTCGATGTTCCCAAACCCCCTAAAGGGAGAATTTAGATTGACCGAACCGAGGCCGGTGTGGACGTAAGCAGATGCGCAACGCATCAGGGACTCGCGGCATATCATATACCCCGGCAGTCCAAGAGTTTGAACTACCGGGCTGGGGGCAACTGTTACGGACTCGCTCGAGGCCCATACACGATAAGGCCCAACTACGGGTAATGCACCCCAGATACGCCAGTTAATCCGGAGGATCTAAACCACCCCGGAAAGATAGATACAGATTGGAGGGGCGTTAGAGATAATCCAGGCTAGGCGGTTACAATTCTATCCGAATACCCAGCTAGATCACCCCCACCAGGTATGCTTATAAATACGGAGGTAGTCATCCAAGGTACACACGTTCTAAACCCTAGCTATTTACATACTGCCACACTGAGCACACACCCCACCCCTACGGCCAAGGCCAGGTTGTGTTCAGTGATCCACTCTCCATCTGTGCGCCATCACATTGGCACCCAGACGGAGACCCCAGATCCAATATCAAACCACCAGCCTATACCCGCGGCTGGACATCTGTGTTCTACACTAGAACATATAGTTTAACCAATATTATATGAATAATATAAAGAAAATAAAATTGCTGAAAAAACAAGAATCTAGATATAGATACTCTTTGATTTTAGATAATAAATTGTTTATCGTTAGGTTTATTGCTGATCCCATTGAAAAAAAAAAATCATATCAAATAACATAGTGGGGTTTCATTTAATAATAACATAAACTGAATAGAGAAGATCTTATATTTAATTTTTGTGGCAACAAAAATTTGATATTTAGTTTACTGCTAATTAAGGAGAGTTAATTTTTTTTAGTATTTGAAGTAAAGAAATTTAACTTGGCTTAAAAAACGATAAACTAATTATTGATTAAATCATAAGCACACGTAAGCTTTCCGCAATCCACCCTTAATTCATGTTTATATAAATTCACTAATTGAAATTAAAGTCATACTTTCGCAGTTGAGTGACTTGAGACGCAGTACGTTATCTCCCATGAAAACTATCTGTGAGAGTCTTTGCCTTGCTCCACTATCTCTGAAGAAAACTACCAGTCCCAAACCCACTGTGGAGGTGGACAAGAAACCTAGGGACCGCCCTAGAGGCTCCAAGAACAAGCCTAATAAAGAAGCCGTATGTCCTCCCGTAACTCACGTCAGCGGTGACGTGATGGCTTCTTACATTCTTGAAGTTCCTTATGGCAACAACATCGTCCGGGATATGTCTCACTTTTGCATCAGGAAGAACACCAGCCTCTGCGTCCTTGCGGCTTCTGGCACCATTGCTAACGCCTCCCTTTGTCCCTCCTCCGCCGCTTTTGCTCTTGGTGTTGCTTTTCCTGGTCATCACGCCATCCTCTCCATGCCTGGTACAACGATATTCATCATTCTTTACTTCTCAACGCGTTTGCTTTGTTTTGATTCAATTTTTTCAAATTATGAGGCCAAACATTTTTAAATTATATAAATTTCATTTATCTTAATTTCTTCTAATATCTCTATTATTTAATCATATCCTAAAGAAAAAATAGAAACTATATATATCCATGAACAAAATTAGTTATGTTCCATACTTCCATATATAGTAAAGCACATAAAATATAGTTTTAATACTTCAGGATCATGCAAGTAATGTTTCAATCAAAATAAGCATGGCATTGCAGCTTCATGCAAAAATTGTGTCTAAAAGATTTTTTTTGCCTGGAAGTCTAAAAGATATTCATATATACCGATATAATACTTTTATGTCCAAAATACTTCTTTAAGCCCACGGAAAGTTTTAAGAAATTAATGAACTTCTTATAAAATTTTAAAAGTTTAAAAATATATATACTACATTATTTAAAGTATACTTTTTGTAACGAAAATGGTTACACTTGTATTAGCTTACCAAATTTAATATTCTTAAAGTAAAATACACTAATCATCCCCTATTTTATCTAAATTATAGAAACATACTCTTTATTTTAAAAACATCTATAGACATTTCTTAAAATTAAAATGTACGTTATGTAAATCCTCTTTATAGATTTGATATTCTATTTGCATCCCTTCAACTATTAGTTGACCATTAAATTAGATGGTTAATCTTTTATTTTGACCCAAAAAACCCATTTAACATAAGTATATACATTTATATTTGCTAAAAAAGAACGTTTTATTGACCAAAAAACAATTCTAATACATGTTATCTAACTCTTCAATATATTACAAAATTTATAATTTTAAATTTTTTGTTACATTTATTGAAACTTATTTAACTATGGATCATTAGTAATGATGAAGAGTAAATTACTAACTAAAATTTATTTTAATATAAATTTCTATTTAAAAAATATATTGTAGAACAATTGTAACGAAATTAGCAGCTTAGGTTTAAGTGTATGTTTTTAAAATAAAGGGAAAGTTCATGTTATTAAAGCCAAAACGTAAGAGATGTTTGAGTATTTTAATCATATTTTTAATTGCACATTTTTGGTTTTATATTTTAGGAGATGAAAAACTATATTTCACATCGAGCATCGAAATTAATATAAAATATTAAAAGGGAAAATTATAATAAATGACCTAGGATAAATAATATTTATTAAGAAGAACCATAAAAATAGTAATTATTGTGAAGGATCGGAAATTAAAATATTAAAATTGAAAGACTAAATTGCCCCCGTAGTATCTCTACATCCTCTTGTATTCTCTCTTCTTATACGAAGCAAATTTTCCATTCGTCTGTTCTTTGGATTCCAAACCTACCTTATTAATTTTTGTCTATTTTATTGGAATGATCCATGGAATCACAGCTTTGGAAAGGGATTAAGAAGGTTTCTCCATCTATCAATCTTTTTAGCCGAATTTGGTGCCAATGCGGATGATCACTCCAGTTTCCATAGATACTGTGAGGGATCTTATTCTGCAAAATTCTAGAACATGGAATCTGTCTCTACTAAGGCAGTTATATACTAAGGGGGTGGTATCTCACATACTGAATTCCCCATTTTCCAGGAGCAATAATCGGGATACTAAAAGATGGTTATAGGCTTTGTCGACAATCATCTTCTCATGAGGACCTGCAGATTGCTCATATTTTGCACAGGTTAAAAAGGTCGCCGCTATTGCCTTGTATTCGATTATTTTGTTGGAAGTTGTACCAGTCCGTACTAAACTTCGTGATCATCATATGGTGGTGGATGTCACTTATCTGTATTGTCAGGAGGAAGAAACTCGCCTTCATCGGACACGAACACATGAACCGCAAAGGCTAATCGCAGAGAGTTACAATATAGTGACTGAGAAGAGAAACCATGGCAGCTAACATGCATCTTCCTCGAAAAATGAATAACAGGATCTGAGTCTGATATAAATTAGAGACTTCCAATAAAATGGACGAAACAAAATCAAAAGAAGACACATAGTGAGATCTTTGTATGGGGAGAGGGAATACAAGAGGATATGGAGATAACATAGGGACAATTTAGTCTTTCTATTTTAATATTTTAATTTCTGGTCCTTTAAAATAATTACTATTTTTATGGTCCTTCTTAATAAATATTATTTATCCTAGGTCCTTTATTATAATTTTCCCATATTAAACCCTGTGACAAGCCTCATTACCATGCAAAAACGATGTTTGATATTCACACATGTACGAACACATATATAATATTTTTATACAAACATGAATAATGATCCAGAATAGCTGTTCAATCCAACGAAAAGTTAAAACTTTCAATAAACTTATTGTATACCCTTTGAATTATATTTTTTTAGTGAAAATTGTTACCCTTTATAGGGTAGAGTTTTCTCAAGATTTTTCAGTTATTCTAGCTTGACTCTGTTTGGATTATCAAAACTCATTTCATGCTTGTTGTGGCTAAAAATGTCTAAACAATATAGCTTTAATACTATTTTTTTAAAAAAATTGATTAATGGTAACCATTTTAAACTTAAAACTAATATCTTTCGAAGCTTATAACATAAATAGTTTTCATCTCTTTCAACAAGTGCGCCTTATAAGATTTAAACTTACGTTTTTCTCTTTACCTTGCTTACCACTGTAACTATTTGAACCATATAATAATATATATGTTAGTTATAAATAGTACAGCCTATATCAAACTTCAAAGGTCAAAAAATATATTAAAAGCAAGTAATCTTTTAATTTTTATATTTTGGGTTAAGTATCAATTTTGCTCCTAAAGTTTTTGGTGTAGCAATGTTGCCCCAGAGGTCTCAAAACGTAGTAATGTTGCCCCTCCGTTAATTGCCCTAATGCTCAACTAACGTTTGACCGTTAGAGCTGTTAACGGAGGGGCAACATTGCTACGTTTTGAGACTTTCAGGGCAACATTGCTATGACAAAAACTTTAGAGGCAAAATTGCTCTAGGCGTGTATTTCAGGGGTAAAATTGATACTTAACCCTTTGTAAGCTTTATTTTCTCAGTCATCTCTGCTTACAATGCACAAGAGTTTCGTTAATCGTTCACGTAGATAATTCCGCAGACGAGTGATTATTGTTTGGAAAAATTCGTTTGAACTGCCTGCGACGTACTTGTTTGATATTCTGTTAGGACAAATTCGTTCTTATTTTTTTGTTCGATTTGTTTGAAACATTTTTTCTGGACAAATTCTGATAGCGACTTCGGCAAGTGCACCGGTCGTTATAAGTAATAAAGTAGTGAGGAAAAAATAGTCTCACGAGGAATAGTACTCCAATCACTAATTCGCTATTTTTGCTTTAGTTGGATGAATTGAGTAATATGGGGTGAGTTGTAACCAAACAGAATTTAAAGAATTAAATAAAGAACAAGAATCCAAAATCAAGAATTTCAAGAACAACTTTTAGAAAAGATGAGTAATTAAGAAAAACGCAGCTAGGGATGAGAATCCCCTTATGTTCCTCCAAGTATTTGAATTGAATCCCTAACAAATTATTATTCCCACGATTGACGATCAATTCTCTAAAGTTAGACTAAGTCCCAATGTCTTGATGCTACCTTAGTCTGTTATCTTTGAAAACAACCTAATGTCTTAATATTGTTTGGAAAGATCAATTTATTTAAACCAGAATTATGAGATCGCATAAACTCGTAAGCCTATGTCTAGGTCATGCAATTCTATGATGAATTAACGGTTCTAGTTAAATGCACCAACATCTCTATTGTCATACACCAACCTATAAACAATCTAAAAGGTGATCAATCTTTAAGAAAGCTTTAAGCAAAGATAATTCATTCAATCAAGAAAATAACGATCAATAAAGAATCCAAATAAATACTCTAAATTCGCATAGGGTTCATCATCGCCCTAACTACATGTAATACCCCGAAATTTGAATTAGGGAATTTAAGGGCCAAAGTGCCAAAATGACCAAAATACCCCTAGGAGGAGTAAATAACTTAGGAAAATGGTGAAAAATCCTAAAGGGCAATGAAATAATTATTTAAATTAAGAGAGTGTATATATCTAATTTTGGTAATTTAATAAATTACAAACTTGGAGAAATTGAAGAAGAATGCTCAAAAAGTATGATAATGACCATAATGCCCTCACAAATTCTAAAATAAAGCGGAACACATGGAAATAGAAATGTCAGTGCAAGAATTATGAGGTAATGAGGTGTTCTAATTAAGAAAATTATCAACTAATGATAATAAAGTAATTAAGTAATTTCTGGCTAATTACTTAAGCATAAGTAAAGGAAATTCATGAATAATTATGTAAAGCTCAAAAATTAGTGGAAAATAGTTGAAAATTAGTAAGAATATATTTACTAATGGATTGGAGATTTTTGAGAAAAATAGTTGAGTTTAGGTATTTTTGAGCCTAAAAACAAGTATGGACCAATAGGGAAATTTTGTAAAAATTATGTAAAAATAATTATTAAATAATTATTTTATATAATATTAATTAATTATTAATTAAATAAAAACGAGAATAAAAAAAAGGGATCAGATTTTGACCGAAATTGCAAGTGGAAGAAGATAAGAATTTTAATCAATGTAATATGCAAGTTGTAATATTCTAGTATTATAATTAATTAAAGCAAAAAAATGTGAATAGTGATTTAAAAATTAGGAAACGGATCCTATCTAGAGATCTAGGAATGGGATTTCCAAAGTCAAGGAAAAATATTGATCAGTGGAATTTTGTCTTCCGTTAGACTCTTACTAAGTAAATTCTGAAGTCGTTTGTGCATTTCCTAATAAAACAAAATAGGGAAAAATGCATATAGGTATATTTTTAGATATAGAGGAAATAAATTCTAACTCAACATCTAGGAATGAGTTTGAATTTATTTTGACATATTTGGAATCAGTGAATTTTTCTGAAGAAGTTGGTAATTTCAGAAATGCGTTCTGAAACCGGACGCGATCGGACACGTTTTTCGATGAAACTTCAACTGGACTGTTGGAGCCCTATATGGGATCAAAATTTAGGTTAACTTGGACATTTCTAATAAGTGAGGAAATGGTTTCAAAGTTGTAAATCCGAAGTTCGAGATTTCTCCGAAATCACGCGAATCGGCACCGAGGAAATCGGCCAGACCGGGCATAAAGTGAGCTTGAGTCACCATTTTTGGACCAGCCAAGGGCTGCCACATCACCTCAATTTCGTCCAACAATGTTCCATGGGCAAGGATTTTACACCATTTCATGTTGATTTTCCATGGTTGAAAACAACTTGTAAAATTCCAATTTTGTCCTTCCAAAGTTCTATAAATAGGTGACCATGCTCTTCATATTTCTTCACACCAATTCCTCTCCTCTCTTGGCCGAAATCCTTGAGTGAGAAAGAAGAGAGAGAAGCTCTGGAGAAGTTCTGCAGAAGTCTTCAACGGGTAAGTCTTTCGGGCTTTAGTCTTTTTAGTTCGGTAGTTAGTAGAATTGTTAGTTAGATTTAGGAAGTAGGTGACAAGATTCCTATTCTTGTTTTAAGCCTTGTTTGCGTTGAAAAAATATGCAGAGGTATAAACATAGTAGGGATCGAGTCGCCGAAAAGTTGAAGCTTTCGCAGTTTTTTCAAAAGTAAGGGTAGAATTTGTTAGAATAGCCTTTAACTTTCAAGTATGATTGGGTATCATATGGGAGGGCTATTTTAGTCATTATTTTCGAAAATCAAGATGGCGTCAAAGTTCTGGCGAAATTTTGGGAAGAAAATTTGTCAGAGTAACGAAGTGCTGGTGAAATTCCGCCAATTAGGGGTAGAAGGGCAAAATGGTAATTTTTACCTAAAATGCCAGTTATAGTGTCAAATCACTAATGGAAGTGATATTATTCTTATAGGACGTCGAAATCCTAGTTTATCGCCGTTACTGTCCAACGTGCATTGTCAATAGACCATTGTTTTCCGTCAGAAATACTAATTTCTGTTAGACGTACTATTTACCGTCAACGAAGGTACGTCCGCGTACTGTAACACTAATCTGATGTTTATGGTATACATATATGTGATATGTGTATGTGATAGCTGATAGCTTTGATGTATGTACGTACGTTCGCGTACTGGTAACCTTAACACTGATGTTTATCGTATGCGTATATGTGTTAGGAGTATTGTATGTGTATATGTGGTGTATATGTGGGGTGTTGTTGGGATACATATTATGTTAGAAGATAACTGTATGCATGCTGGGAGCGATACATTTATAATGCTGGGAGCGATTCATTTATAATGCTGGGAATGCTGGGAGCGATACATTTATAATGCTGGGAGCGATACATCTTTAATGCTGGGAGCAATACATGTACATTGGTTGGGTTTGGTTTTTATGTTGTTGTTTGGTAACCCATATGTGTGTATGTATACATGAGGTTAACCGTTACCTGAGATCCGGTGCGGATCTCAGCCCTTGACATAGCGTCAGGTTCCGGAGGACCGAGGACCGAGGAGAGAGGCAAGCAGCCCGAGTAGAAGTTCCGGCTGAAGGCTTCCTTCCGTTGTTCTGGCGGAAGCTTTCTTTTTGTTGTTCCTTCCGAAGCCTTCCTTTGGATGTTGTTATCTACTTTTGAACCACACGGTTACAATACCGCTGTTGTAATTGGCCAGACTTACGGCATTTATATATATATATATATCAGTTACTTTTCCGCTCAAATGCTCTACTCTGATGTTTTCAAATGATGTTTGTTTGAAAAAAAAATTTATACTGCTTTTGAAAAGTCGGGTTGTTACACTACAAAAGGAAACTAGCCAAACATGGCTAGGTTAACAAAATAAAAGAGATGAAAAGCAGACTTGTTCTTCAAAAATTGGTGTGTGCGTCTTGCGTTTTTCTACGTGTTCACGGCGTCCGTCCTTTGCGTCTATGCTGTACGTCTTTTTTTTTCGTTCTCTCGCGGCGTCTCTAATTCTGTGCGTCAATCCCTCCCTTAATATATATTGCGTCGTTTCCCTGTTGCTATCATTAATTTATCTTTATTGCTTCGTGGGCCGCGTGCGTGATCTGCTTCTTTTCCATTAGATATCTATATATCATATCTCAACAATTCAACAATTCAATATCCTTTCAACAATTCAACAATTCAATAATTTCTTCGTGTGGGGTCCATTGCAATTCCTTTTCCTTTTCTCTTTAATATATATATATATATATATATATATATATATATATATATATATATATATATATATATATATATATATATATTATTTGATTCCTTTTTTATCTCATTCTTAGATCACATAATATTTCCTACACAATAAAATAGGATATCAATAGATTTTCTGTTATAATATTCTTTTATCCTAGATTTAAATAAAAGATAGATAAATACATAAAGATAATTAAATAAATACAAAATATTAATAAATTCAATCCAATATATCCCAGAATCTACCCTTATTTAATTATAAAATATATACTTATCAAATTCCGCAAGTGAGTGATTATTGTTTGATTGGGGAATGCCTGCGATGAAGGACGCTATGAGGGAAGAAGGAGCAGGCTATGTTTATTTATTTTATTTTAAAAAAAAAAACTATCACCACTACTCCCTCCTATCATGATTATAATTATAAAGGGTTAAGGAGTAATTGGCCAACGAATTTTTACCTCAAGAGCGCTCAATACAAATAACTTTTAAGTGGACCAAAAATACCCCCAAACTCTTAAAAATGTGCAATCAGCACACAAAATTTTTACTCCAAGAGCGCCCAGCACAAAAAAGTTTTACTCCATTTTTGTGCTGACTGCACATTTTTAAAAGCTTTTTGGTATTTTTGGTCCACTTAAAAGTTATTTGTATTGGACGCTCTTGAGGTAAAATTGATAAGAAACATCCCAAATTGATAAGAAACATCCCCACATACATGTGATGGTAGAGCACCCATGGGCCCCATCACTTTATCACTTGTTTTTTAGAAACTATTTTCTAAAAGATAATTCAAATATATTCTAAAATGTCATCTTGATTGGCATTTTTGTTCTTTTGTTTTCATCTCCAAACTCCAATCTCCAATGCAACCTTCCTTAGATTATCTTTATCCATGCCATTGAATTCAAAACATCCCTAGGACTCCCTATGAGAACTCTGGCAATTGTTTTCAAGGAATTCGGAAAGAGAAAAACTCTCAATATAAAATTCAACAACTTTTTTACCCCACTTTCTCTCCCAATTTGACTACTCTAGTGTTTCCTATATAAAACTTCTATTAACATGTATGTAAAGGCTATCATACATTCGATCTAGGGTTTTAAGACTTTGACTTTAGCATTGTCATAAGATCCATACTAATGAGTAAAATTGACAGCTATTCACCCTATTAATCAATATAATAAAATTAATCTTGATTCAGTTTGCTTTGTTTTGATTCAATTTTTTAAAATTATGAGACCAGACATTTTTAAATTATATAAATTTCATTTATCTGAATTTCTTCTATTATTTCTATTATTTAATCAAATCCTAAGGAAAAAATAGAAACTATATATATCCATGAACAAAACTAGTTGTGTTTCATAGTAAAACACATAAAAGATTGCTTTAATACTTCAGGATCATGCAAGTAATATTCCAAACAAAATAAGCATGACATTGTGGCTTCATACAAAAAATTGTGTCTAAAAGATATTCATATATACCGATATACTCCAAAATACTTCTTTAAGCCCACGGAAAGTTTTAAAAAACTAATAAACTTCTTATAAAATTTTAAAAGTTAAAAAAATATATTATTTAAAAATTGAGTCTAAAAGATATTCATATATACCGATTTTCATTTCGTGGTTTGTGCCTCCTCTCCTCCTCTCCAATCGCGGTTCTGCCTCCTCTCCTTGCTCTCGTCCGGTGGTGGTTTCCTCCAAGAGGTCTAACGTCTCCTCCTCTCCTTGCTTGTCGATGTCGGTGGTGGTTCTCCTTCCCTTGCTCGTCAGTGTCGGTGGTGGCTCTTCCCACGTCCGTTCTTTTTCCCTTTGTTCACGGTCCATGTATGTTTGAATGTTGGATATAGATTATTGTATATAGATTAAAATGTAGTTGGAATTGATATTGATTAGTGTATATAGATTAAAATCTAGTTGGTATTAATATTGATTTGTGTATGTAGATTAAAATCTAGTAGGTATTGATATTGATTAGTGTATGTAGATTAAAATCTATTTGTTATGGATATTGATTTGTGTATGTAGATTAAAATGTAGTTGTTATGAATATTGATTAGTGTATGTAGATTAAAATGTGCTTGATATTGATATTTTTAGAATAATGTTTACTTTGTTAGAGGCTTACCATAATTGTTATGATGTTATATTAATTGGTAACTAGATATATAAATATATAAATATGATAGCCTTCAAATGAGAAAAATAATTTGTAAAAAGTGATATTGAGGGATAGGAGAATTAATTAATTAACATAAATATGATGATCACAATGCTCCTGTTTAGACTACTTTTTAGTATTTGTTCTTTGCAACATTATTATATATATATTCTGTTTTCTCTATGTAAACTCTTTTTATTATATTCATGATACTTTTTGCAATCAATTTTTAAAAAAAAAAATCAAAAAAATAAAAAAAAAATAATAAAACAATTAATTTAAATTTAAATTTAAAAAGAATCAAAAAAATTTAAAAATATATATATAATTTTTTAAAAAAATTTAAATATATATATATATATATAACTTTTTAAAAATATTTTACTTTTGCTACAGAGGGAAATTTTCCCGTAGCAATTGCTATGGAAAAAAATCCGTAGCAAATTTTGCTACGGAAATTTTTTCCGTAGCAATTGCTACGGATTTTCCAATTTTGTAGATTTTCCGTAGCAAAAACTGATTTTTTTGGTAGTATGAATTTACATAATACATAATAAAAACTTCTATAGACAATTTTTTATATATATGGATCAAAGACAATAATGATATTTTACGAGACAAGACTCGGCTGAATAATCACTTGTATGTTGGCTTTAATTACAAATAGGTGGTATTATAATTTTCAGGTCGATGGTGAAAGCTACGGAAATTTTTTCCGTAGCAATTGCTACGGATTTTCCAATTTCCGTAGCAATTGCTATGGGGTTTTTTGCTATGGAAAAAATCCGTAGCAAAATTTGCTACGGAAAAATGGCATTTTTCCATAGCAAAATCGATTTGCTACGGATTTTTTCCGTAGCAAAAACTGATTTTTTTGGTAGTATGAATTTACATAATACATAATAAAAACTTCTATAGACAATTTTTTATATATATGGATCAAAGACAATAATGATATTTTACGAGACAAGACTCGGCTGAATAATCACTTGTATGTTGGCTTTAATTACAAATAGGTGGTATTATAATTTTCAGGTCGATGGTGAAAGGAGAGGAATGATTGGACAATCTGTGTATGCATCTCTGAAAGTACATGAGAGAGGAATGATTCATGTTGTTTGCAATTTATAAAATGCAGCTATTATAAATTTCTATAATATATAATAAAAATGTCTAGACAATTTTTTACACAGGGATTAAAAAGGGTAAAAATATTTCCTATTATCTATGCTTGTCTTAGTTGATAAGAGTAGATGTGGTGCTGCTGGTAGAGATTCAAAACCTAAAAGGAATCTAATAACAAAAATAGACTCCCTCCCGTCCTAATTATAGGAACTATTTAACCGATATTTTGGGATTAAGGAGAAGAGTTAAATTAGTTAATTTCATTTTCTTAAAATGCTCTTATATAAATTTAAAATAACATAAGTAAAAGTGAATTATAACTCCGTCACATATCTCTCCGACCAATTTTCCTTTCCATACTCTTTCTAATTGAAATAATGGTCTTGCTATATAAACATATATGTGTATATATGTATACATATAGATCTATATCTACACATACATATAGACACGCACATATCTACACACACAAATATATATGTGTGTGTGATATACATATATATGTACACATATATATACATACATATACACATATATAAATGCTCCTAATAAGAAGTATAAATAGGGGTATTATCGGAAAAAATTGACAAAAGTTAAAACTTGCTCTTATAATTAAGACCAAAACCAACTTTAAAATGTGTTCCTATAATTAGGACCAGAGGGAGTAATAAATATCATGTGTGTATTAACTTTTATATATATATTTTTTTAAAAAAAAAATCTTCTACATCTTCTGATCAACCCTAAAGAATATAGGTGCAAAAACAGGGTACGAGATGAAGGATTCAAGGTTTTGATCTAACTCAGTCGTTGGACTCTCAGATTTATTTTCCAACTTCTTTGTTTCAGTCCAGGAGTGATATCCCTCAATTCAGTCGCTGAGCCATTGCTCACCAACTTCAGATCTAACTCTGATGCCGCTAGTCCCAAAGGTACTATCGAAGATCATCGGCTCTTGCATTGCAATCAGGAAACTTTCATACCAACTCCTATGAGGAGATCTGTATCATTCCTTCTCTATTACTTTAGATTTGGAATATTTATGGCTGTTTTTGCTGAACTAGTAGCTAGTAATAGCATTTTGACATTGAAGATTATGGATGTTAGAGCAAATTGATTTGAATTATATAAATTTCATTTATCTTAATTTCTTTTAATATCTCTATTATTTAATCATATCCTAAAGAAAAAATAGAAACTATATATATCTATTAACAAAACTAGTTCTGTTTCATAGTAAAGTACATAAAAGATTGCTTTAATACTTCAAGATCATGCAGGTAATGTTGCCATGGGGCTTCATGCAAAAATTGTGTCTAAAAGATATTCATATATACCGATATAATACTTTTATGTCCAAAATACTTCTTTAAGCCCACGGAAAGTTTTAAAAAAACTAATGAACTTTTAATATATATATATATATTATTTAGAGTATACTTTTTGTAACGAAAATTGTTACCCTTGAACCAAATTTAATATTTTTAAAGTAAAATACACTAATCATCCCCTATTTTATCTAAATTATAGAAACATCCTCTTTATTTTAAAAACATCTATAAACATTTCTTGAAATTAAAATGTATGTTATATAAATCCTCCTTATACATTTGATATTCTATTTTCATCCTATCAACTATTAGTTGGTCAATAAATTGAGGGTTAATCTTTTATTTTGACAAAAAAAAAAACCCATTTAACATAAGGATATATATTTATATTTGCCAAAAAAGAACGTTTTATATGGAAAAAAAAAAATTCTAATACTTGTTATCTAACTTTTCAATATATTACAACATTTATAATTTTTTTTTTCTTAAACTTTTTTAACTGGGATCATTAGTAATGAGAAAGAGTAAATTAGTAAATAAAATTTACTTTAATATAAATTCCTAGTTAAAAATATATATTTTAGAATAATTTTAAAGAAATTAACAGTTTAGATTTAAGTGTATGTTTTTAAAATAAAGGGAAGATTCATGTAATTAAAGCCAAAATTCAAGAGATGTTTGAGTATATTACTCCTACTTTTAAATTTTAATTGCAAATTAAATTTGCTTTTATATTTTAGTAGATGAAAAACTATATTTCATATCGAGCATCGAAATTAATATAAAATATTAAAACACTGTGACAAGCCTCATTGCCAAGCAAAAACGGTGTTTGATATTCACATAAGTACGCACACATATATAATATTTTTATGCAAATATGAATAATGATCCAGAATAGTTGTTCAATGCAACGAAAAGTTAAAACTTTCAATAAATTTATTGTATACCCTTTGAATTATATTTTCTTAGAGAAAATTGTTTTACAGGGCGCAGTGGCTGCACAACTCTCATACATTACTACCTTCGGTTCTAATTATAGGAGCACTTTTATAGTACAAACTATACTACAAAAGTACTTCTATAATTAGGACCGGATGTAGTATTTTTTATTTTATTTTTGTTTCATCACCATCGATAAATGTTACCAGAAGATTTGGACACGTTGGTTTTCATAACAAAGGGATGACAATGAAAAATGTCCTTAACCTCCTTTTCGCCTACTTCTAACACATTGGCATGGCTAATTCATACTTCCTCTGGTCCTAATTATAGGATAATATTTGAAAGTTTGTTTGTAATACCCCGAAATTTGAATTAGGGAATTTAAGGGCCAAAGTGCCAAAATGACGAAAATGCCCCTAAGGGACATAAATGACTTAGAAAAATTATGGAAAATACCCTTGTAAATTATAAAATAATGCATGAGGCATGGAAATTCTAATGTTAAGGCAAACGTTTGAAGATAAAGGAGTGTCTTAATTAAGAAAATTATCAACAAGTGATAATAAAGTAATTAAGTAATATTGAGCTAATTACTTAAGCTCGAGCAAAGAAAATTATGAAATAATTATGTAAAGCTCAAAAATTAGTGGAAAATGGTTTGAAATTAGTAAAAATATATTTACTAATTAATTGGAAATTTTGGAGAAAAATAGTTGAGTTTAGGTATTTTTGAGCCTAAATACAAGAATGGACCAATTAGGTAATTTTGTGGAATTTTTGGAAAAAGTAAATAAATAAATCATTAATTAATTAATTAAATAAAAAAATATTTATTTTTTTTTTGGGCCAGCCGAATCTTGCTAAAAAAAAGGGATAATATTGAGTTAAAAATATTTAGATAACTTAGGATAGAAGTTTTGGATTTTATTATTTTAATATATAATTTATTATGATGAATAGTAAATTAATATTTAGGAATCGGATCCTATCTGGAGATCTAGGAATGGGATTTCCAAAGTCGGGGAAAAATAATGATCGGTGGAATTTTGTCTTCCGTTATACTCTTCCGGAGAAAATCTGAAGTCGTTGGTGCATTTCCTAATAAAACAAAATAGGGAAAAATGCATATAGGTATATTTTTGGATATAAGGAAAATAAATTCTAACTCAACATCTAGGCATGAGTTTGAATTTATTTTGACATATTTGGAATCGGTGAATTTTTCGAAGAAGTTGATAATTTCGAAATGCGTTCGAAACCAGACGCGACCGGACACGTTTTCGAGAAACTTCGGCTGAACACGGAATGCCCTGTATGGAACCAAAATTTAGGTTAACTTGGACATTTCTAGTAAGTGAGAACTTGTCTTCAAAGTTGTAAATCCAGAATTTTGAGATTTCTCCGAAATTACGCGAATCGGGTACCATCGGGGAAATTGGACTGGATGAGGACACGTGTCATCATCCAATTGGCTCATCTTTGGCTTGGAGAGGGGGCAGCACGTTTTGGTGTGTTGTATGGCCAAGAATCACTCTTCAAAATATTAAAGGGAAAATTACAACTTTGGACCCAAAATTTGAGAAGGGAAAATTACACTTTAGGACCCAAAATTTGCCTATAAAAAGGCAAGAGCTCTCTTCATTTTCTCACCCCATTCTCAAGTGAAAACCGAAATCCTTGAGTGAGAAAGAAGAGAGAGAAGCTCGGGGAAGTTCTGCGCCAAGTCTTCAACGGGTAAGTCTTTCGGTCTTTAGTTTTTAGTCTTTAGTTCAATAGTTAGTAAGGCTAGAGTAGTCTTTATTTTTATGATTTGGGTATCATATGGGAGGGCTATTTTAGTCTTTATTTTCAAGAATCATAAATGCGTCGAAGTTCTATTTTGGGAAGAAAATAGCCTATGTAGCGGAAGCCGCGGCGAAATTCCGCCAAGTAGGGGTATAGGGGCAAAATGGTAATTTTTACCTAAAATGCCGCTTATAATGCCAAATCACTAATGAAAGTGATATTACTCCTATAGGACGTCGAAATCCTAATCTGCTGCTTACGCCGCCGAAGAAGCCGCTATTGGACGTTTTCACGTTTTTAGTAGAAAAGTACGATTTCCGACGGAAGTGCCGTCTACCGTCAACGAAGGTACGTCCGCGTACTGTAACACTAACTCTGATGTTTATAGTATGCATATATGTGGTATGTGTGTAAGAGTGTTATACTGTTTGAGTACATATAGTGGTTAGAGGTTATGTTTGTATGCTGGGTGCAATCTGTCTGTATGCTGGGTGCAATCTGTCCGTATGCTGGGTGAAATCGGTCTGTATGCTGGGTGCAATTTGTCTGCATGTTGGGGGCAATACATATGCATGGGTTGTGATAGAGTGATGGTATGTGCTGATGATGTTGTGGATGTCTGTCGTTTGTATGTGTATACATAAACATGAGGTTAACCGTTACTCGAGATCCGGTGCGCCTGGATCTCGGCCCTTAACATAGCGTCGAGTTCGGGAGGACCGAGGACCGAGGAGAGAGGAAAGCAGCGAGGTTTGAGGATCCGGTGAAGACTTTCCATTATTATCCTTTACTTTTGGAAACTCTCGGTTAATATACCGTTTATGTAACTAGCCAGTGGGCATTTTATATCAATATATCAGTTACACTCTTGTTCCGGTGCTCTACTCTGATGAAAAAATTTTATACTGCTTTCAAAAAGTTGGGATGTTACATTGTTTTGGTCCTAATTATAATAAGACAATATTCTAATTTTTGTCAATTTCTTCTTAAAATACCCCTATTGATATGAATAAGGGATTATGTGAAATCAATAAAATAATTGAAGTATAAAATTTATATAAGGGCATTTTAGAAAAAGTAAAATTAACTAATTTAACAAACACTTTTTCCTAGTGAAGTGCACATAAATGAGCAAAGGATTATAGTGTTTTTAGAATAAGATTAAGGTAAAGTACAGAGTCCCAGGATGGGGCTTGAGTTTGGGATGGTGATGAGCTTGGTTTCAAATCTTATAAACCCTATTGTGCTTGTTTAGAATACCAGTGGAAAAAATGACTTATAGTCAATCTGACTTATAGAAAAGTCATATTGTTAAATGTGATTTATGTTTGAGTTGGCGGTAGCATAAGTAGCTTTTGATATTTAAACTTATAATCAAGCTGAAATATTTTTGAGAGTACTGACTGATATTAAAAATATATTTCAGAATATTGAATGGTGCTAAAAAAATACTTCATAATCTTGAAAAATTATTTTAGGATCTTGAAAAAAATATTTTTACTACCAGTCAGTACCCAAAATATTTTTTAGAGTATTGAATGGTGCTAAAAATATACTGAACGATTCTAAAAAATATTTCATGATCTTGAAAAATTATTTTAGGATCTTAAAACAATTAATTTTAGGACCAGTCAGTACCTTAAAATATTGGTTAGGGTATTGAATGGTACTAAAAATATATTTTATAATACTGAACAGTATTAAAAAAAATACCTCATGATCTTGATTCATAAGTCCAATTGGAACAAAAGCTCCCCAAAGTAACTTTTCAAATAAGTTACTTTTGGTCCATAAGTCCAATTAAAACAATTTCTCAACCAAACATACATAAATCATAAGCCTAATTCAAACAGTGCATAAATCCGATTCCAAAAGTCATACAAAACATGCACATTATTTGTTTACTTATTTTAGGGATGGCTCAAGTGGCTAACAACCACTTGACCGAGTGACACTCTATACTTCTATACGTATTTCCATACTCAATAAAGCTTCATGATGCTAGGTGTCTATAAGGAAAATATTTTAAAGTAGATTTGCACTTTAACCATTACAAAATATCTAATTAATGTAGAGAGTTGTTCTCACTCATAATTTAATTAATTGTGAGGCTGCTTTGCCTTTTAGACATCTTAAAAGTTACCTCTATCAAATATTTTAAAACAAATTGTTTAATTAGTTCTCATATTTTTAACTTAACAATCCATCATACCTTCTCTAGCCTCTATTGTATTTTTTAAAAGGAATGAAGATAAATTAATGTTCTGAATCAAGGTAGTTAAAATCGAGATTTTACATCAAATCGGAAGAGAAATAAAAAATTGTAAAACGTAAAATCGTAACCTAAAAAAAATCGTAAAAACATAAAAGCGTTTGGAAAATTAGTAAAATCTTTTTAATAAAAAAAAATCGTAAAAACGTAAAATCACAGTGATAAATCGAGTTTTTAACTTTGCCGGGACCATGTTCTGAATGAGTAATCTCAAATTCACTTGTAAATATGAAAAGCACTTCAAATCTAGATATAAGCATTCACAAACTATTAGGTTGTGTGTTCAAATTCTTATAGGAATCTTATTGGTAAACACAAACTACTAGCTCTATAAGCGTTCTTTAAATATAGAGGCATGTCTATGAGGCTTGAATACTCAACTCACATGGAATTTTTTATTAAAATTTAAAAGGGTTAATACAATCTGTAATTCCTTAAATTTATCTTTTAAGTCCCTTAAATTTTGAATCATAAGTTTGTATCCTTAAATTTTATTCCATTCAAAACATTGGTCTTTATAGTTTATCAAAAAGGAAAAAAAAAAATTTGATCTCTATAATTTAATAAAAACTTACCATTTTGCTTTGAGAGAGTAAAAGCCATAGCTTAAAAAATTTTAAGAGGCAAAAATGGGATCCAGATTCTCTCAAAATCCCTCCCCTCAGTATCCTTGTATCCTAGCTATCAAAAAATTGATCTAAACATCCAGAGAGAAACACCTCATCTACTTTTTAAATTTTCATTTTTACCGTGTGCGGTAGTTTGAAATAAATAAGGTGTCTTTCTCTGAATGTTTAGATCAATTTTTGGACAGTCAAGATGCACAGATACAAAGAGATTTGGAGAGAATCCGCTTTGGGCAAAAATGAGGTCAAACCACTGTTAACCCTTATTTTTCTAAGCCTATGTTTGGTTTGAGAGGAAGTTAGGGGAGGGGGGAAAATTTTTGACCAAATTACCCATAAGAAAATTTAAAAATTACATAGCTTTTTACATCGTTTTTCACATATTAACTTTGAAAATATATCACATCATGAACATATCTGACTTTTCACACTTGGGAGGAGGCCACCTCCCATCCCTCACCTCCAACCAAACATAATCTAAGAAAAAGAGTTGGTTTTTTGATCATTAATCTAAACTAAGCAATTTCGAAAGTAGGTGGCAAGTGGCGGGCGGGTAGTTCATCACACTTCGATAAGTCCGCTCGTTGACATCTTCCTTTCTTTATCACCATCACACTGCGAAACCAGAAAGGAAGAGCGTCATCAACCTTCTCTTCTGCAAGCGGTGGTGAGCGTGGCCACTCAATCTGCGCTTAAAAATTCTCAGATCTACGAAGTTACTACGCCACTGCAATCTAATTCCCACAACATTTGCTTTTCTTCACGTTCTGAGATATTGAATTGAACTGGAAAAGTAAGTAAACCATGTTCTCCGTTAGGCCCATTTTCCGTGCACACCAAAGACCCTTCTTCTCTCTGTTGTTACATTCTTCCTATTCTTCCTCTGCCGCTGCAATTCAAGCAGAGAGGACTATCAGAGAAGGCTCTAGAAACGATTGGGCGCGAGAGGAAGTAAAATCCGTCTACGACTCTCCCGTACTCGATCTCCTCTTCCATGGAGTAAGCTTCGCCTTTGATTTTCGTGCTGGTTTTTCCCCTTATAAAGCTTTATTGGGTTCGTAAAACTGAAAACACTAATAGATAATTCTTTTGCTGAGTCTGAGTTGAGGTTGCTTTATATCAATTACTCTTTAGACTGAGGCAAATTTAAACATTTTCTATCTGATTCAAGAAAAATGATACTACCACGTAGGATCGGAGGTAGTATGTGGAGGAGAGTTTTTGAAAGACTACAAATTGACGGCAAACTCTTACTGTGTTGAACTTTTGTCCTGATGCTTATCCGTCTTGACTGTTAACTGGTATTGATCACCGATTGCTAGCATTTTACTGAAGCTACTACTCCTATGCTTTATCAGGCTCAAGTTCACAGACATGCTCATAACTTCAGGGAAGTACAACAGTGTACTCTCCTGTCTATTAAAACAGGCGGGTGCAGTGAGGACTGTTCATATTGTCCTCAATCATCAAGGTATGACACGGGACTAAAAGCCCAACGGCTAATGAACAAGGAGGCTGTTCTAGAAGCTGCAAAGAAGGTAAAATGTTCTTTGGTTTGTACCTTGCTAATTGCAGTACATTTCCGATATCCGGTTCTTCAATTGCACTCGTTTATATCTTTCTATATGTCTATGGAGAACTTAAGTTCTTGCCTTAAAATCACTCTCTCTTCCATACCTTTTGCAATCAAAGTTGTTTGCTAACTTCGATTTTTATGTCATTGTCGGTGTTCCTTCATCCTTTCTTCCTGTGGCTGCTAGTTGCTGAACTGAAGTCATCAATCTAGATTTGAGATTGCTAGAAAATTGTGAATTACTTTTATATGGGTCTGAGGACACGCGAAAGGTCATGTTGGGTAGGAAAATATTTTTTCTGTTGAAGTCAAGTTAGAAAGGCTTGAAAATCTCTTGGTATATTTAGATTCTGTTTATTCAATCTCTTGGTATACTTCTCAGCCCTCTAAACTTCTTGTGTTTAAAATATTCTGAAAATGGAGTATATCTACAATATACACTGCTAGAAGTAAAGATGAGTTACAAAGCCATCTGAAGATAAATGACTGTGTCTTCACAACAAAACTAGAGAATAATACAAGGATATTACTATCTTTTTCTTGTCCTTGAACTCAACTTGTTTCTCCAGATTACTCATGTATTTTGGTGCCGTTTCTTGAGTTACATGTAGATGATTTTTCCTTTCTTGGCAGGCGAAAGAGGCTGGTAGCACACGCTTTTGTATGGGTGCTGCATGGAGGGACACGATAGGAAGAAAGACCAACTTCAATAATATCCTTGAATATGTGAAAGAAATAAGGTAATGGAGTGTTACATTATCAAGCGTCTGAATCAATAAGAAATAGGTCCATTGTGTTATGGAATATAAATAGGATTTCAAATGTTAGTTAGTTGGTTAGGCGGTTGGTGTCTAGTGAATTAGCCTAGAAGTTAGCCATTAAGGAAAGGATACAAGTGAGGGTATGCCTATATAAATACCCCACTATTGCCATTGTAATTCAGTTCTGTGATGTCTCTAAGTGTGAATGCAAGGAATTATTCAGAATTCCTCTCTTCTTCCTCTTTTCTCTCTCAAATCCTCTCTTCTTTCACTTTCACCTAAATACTATAACACATTGTGTCTAAACTGATTGTTAAGTCTTCTTCCTGCTTTGTATGTTAGTACAAAGTGGAGTTTTGATGGTAAAATAATATGATAGAAAAATGATGACAAGGCTGTGTGCTTCTAGAGATTCCACATGACTGGTATAGTTGTTTGCTGGGTACGTTGGTTTGGAGTTAGGATCATATGGGGACTAACTCAGTGCTTCATTGTCTGGAAAAAAGACTTGTGTCAAGTCAACAAACAGAAATTTACTGATGCCAGCAGGGTGGTTGCTATGTGCATTGCAGGGGAGTATCATTATGTTAAATATGTATAAGATCGTTTTCTATCCACCAAAATGGATTCACTCCACATCCTTAGTGTATGGATCATGTCTAAATTCATAGTTGTTGATGTTTCTTGAAGCCATGGCACTTGGAACACTGTGGTTCACATTATCATGCTATTCAAAATTAATGTAAGAGACAAGTTAAATTACATTAGGAGTGTGAGTGCCTATACACATGCATATGAAAACTAAGATGGGGTGGGAGTTGTTTATTGCAAAGCATCCAAAGGTTTCTTTATGAATCCTGTTGTTTCTAAAAACATAAGCATTATGGTTGGTAAACTATCAGCTTGATTACTTCTACTAATCCACGCTCATATCAGCTGAATTAAATTGAATTAATATTTGAGATTAGCTATTGTGCAAGTGCAGATTGTAATCACGTTCTTGCAGTTGAGTCCCTATTATGGCCTGGAGTTCTTTTAAACCCTTGCTAATAATCAATGACTAATGATGTGTGAGCTCATGCATAGCATGCTATTTTCTAAAATTCTTTGAACATTTGGGGTGCACCCTAGCTAGTTTTCCCTATGACCCAATTCTAACTTACATGGAGGTAAGAAGAAAGAAACATTACAAGGATAATAGATTTTAGAGGCCAAGAGAAGGAAGTGTAGCCTTGAAACCAGAGAAGGGGGAGAGAGACAGAACAGCACTGAATGAATTGAGTGACTGAGTTATGCATTTAGAGGTTAAAATTCCCTTAAAATAGGCCCCCTTGATATTAACCGGGTAGCATGCATTGTTGCAGTGCACAAAACAATTGTCAGCACACAAACGATGGCCCAATTAGGTGAAAAATGTATACTTGTCAAACTTTCAAGCAGACCAGCGTTTCCTTGCAAGTTTAAATAGTTTGAACCTTGAGTTTAAAGGATCTAAATAGTGACTTAACTCTAGAGTTTGACAATGGTCAGAGAAATTCCTCCAAATGATGTCCACCAGAAGAGATATACTTTGTAGTTCCGCTCCTTGGTATTATAAGCAATCTATTTAAATTGCATGGATGCTATGAATGCTAATCTGGACTTACTTTAAGGAACAGTTTGGTATGCAGCACGAGATGGAATAGGGAGGAAATTAGAACCAAAAATTTATTTCATAAATGCCAAATCTCTTTTACGCCCCTAAACTTGTTTGGTAGTGCTTAGGGAGTGGTTAGTCAAGGAAATTTTCTTTTTAGTTTAGATCTTATTTAACTTATTGTTGTTAGTTTACCTCTAGAAATTAGGTTATTTTATGATGAAAACCTTCCCTCGGAAGTCAAAAGTTAGCCATTGAAGTGGGAGAAATAATCCACTTAAGTATCCCATAGAACATTTATTCTTTTTTTTTTCCGGCCTGACTAGAGGGCTCATGCTACTCAATGGGCAACAAAGGCATCCCATATTAATTTGGTTTCCATTAATTGGTCATCCATGGAGAGTCGAAGTCTTGAGGGCTACACTATGTGACACTTCACTAAACTTCACCAACTTACTCAAGTGGGGTGCAAAACCCTCTCCTGAAAGCTGGCTGTTTAAGGTAGAAGAATCAACCCACTTAAGCATCCCATAAAATATTTCATACTATTTAATTGGGACCTGGGCATCCCATCCTATATTGTTTTCATTTTATTTTTTAGAGTTAGTTTCCATTGTTAACTCTCTTTTTTCAACAGTATAAATAATGGAGGGCAAGGACTGTGAAGTTTTGCATTGTGTGAATTTGGAATATTTTACAGCTCTGATGGTTCTTCTTCACTATACTTTTGGGCTGTGTAAATTATAATTTCTCACATGTGTAGTGAAGTAAATCTTAATCAAAACACAAAATGATGACACTTATTCCAGGGATATGGGAATGGAGGTCTGCTGCACCCTTGGTATGCTGGAGAAAGAGCAAGCTGTTGAACTCAAGAAGGCAGGGCTTACCGCCTATAATCATAATCTTGATACTTCAAGGGAATATTATCCAAACGTTATCACAACAAGGACTTATGATGAACGCCTGAAAACGCTTGAGTTTGTTCGTGATGCAGGGATTCATGTTTGTTCAGGTAATGCCTAATAACTTTGAACACAATTAATGTGGTTTGGTTGCAGAGGAATGACCTCATCTTCAATGGCATATCTTTGCCTTTATCTGTGTCATTTGATAGAATTTTGCATATGGCTTCCCTTTGTACATCACTCGATGGGAAGTTTATTTAGATTTTATATTTTAATTGTTAATCTTATTATTTGTCATTAAAATAATAAAACTTCTACTTTTTATGATAGGGACTATATATATATATATATATAGTAGTAAGATGTTTAACCTTTGAGGAATGAAAATGATGAACAATTGAGGTTTCTTTACAGGAGGAATAATAGGGCTTGGAGAAGCAGAGGAGGACCGTGTAGGTTTGTTACATACATTGGCAACTCTCCCCACTCATCCAGAAAGTGTTCCTATCAATGCACTTATTGCAGTGAAGGGCACCCCACTTCAGGAGCAGAAGGTGAACTTAATAATTTATTGATTGACTTGTTAAACTACAACAATGTGGTGGGGGGGGGGGGGGGACTCACTTTTTGAACGATTACTGAGACATGTTATTAATGGAGTTTAATCTATAGTGATGATATTCAATAGCTTTTTTATAGTAGCACAGATGCAAATTTGGAATTTTCTATTATGAAACCTTTATTAGATAGAGAGATACCTTGTAAGATTTTCTGGGCTTTGGAGCCTTTGAAATCAACTTAGAAATGTTGACATATGCTTTACTTTCAATAAAAACCAAGGTAAAGCGTCAGAGTTAGCTCAATCATTAAGGTTATGTTTGGATGGGAGACAATGGAGAAGGGAAAGTTTCATTGAAATCTCTCCATTATCTGAAAACTGTTTAATGAGAGGATGAGTATGGAGGATTTTCAAGTGACCCTCCAAATACATCCAAAACTATCCTTTATAATTACGAGTCATCCTAGTTTAGCGGATATTGAAGGAGAAAGCTTCTCCAATCAAGGGGAAGGGAAACATGGATCTCTTCCCCTCCACTTTCTCAGGATACTGGCCCTTCCCTTCTCCTTGTAACTGCTAAAACATAAGGTTAAGTTTAGGAGTTGGAAAGGGAAGAAATCCAACGAAAATGGAATAGAAGACATAAGAGGTAAGTGATGCTTAAATTGATAATTTAACTTCCCCTTGTTTAGGGGAATTTTCTCCTTCAAAATTTTATTACAGAGTGAGTGAGTAGTTTAAAATTGTGTGTCTTTTGGTCCAAGTATAGCTTTTTTGGGCAAGGGAATATCCATATTCTTTTAAGCCATACTTGGATTGGTGTTACCATCAAAAGATGCTCTAAACTCAAACTTTCCCTTGAGAATCTGCTAACAAATGTACATTTCTATTTTTGGTTTCAGCCTGTTGAGATATGGGAGATGATTCGCATGATTGCGACGGCGCGTATCATTATGCCAAAGGCAATGGTGAGGTTGTCAGCAGGAAGAGTTCGGTTCTCCATGCCTGAGCAAGCACTTTGTTTTCTTGCTGGCGCTAATTCTATATTCACTGGAGAAAAGCTTCTCACTACACCTAACAATGATTTTGACGCTGATCAACTCATGTTCAAAGTGCTCGGACTCACTCCCAAAGCTCCAAGCTTTGATGAAGAAGAAGCCAGTGAAATAGATGGTTGTAAGGAAGCTGTCTCCTCCTAGTTAAGTTTATGGACAATCTAGGAGCACGATACAAATATAAGTAGGGCTAAAGTTCAATTTTGTCTCGAAAGTTTTCGTGTAAGATGTGGGTATCTGGAAGTTTTTCTTCTTCTTTTTTTGGATCAATTTTGCTCTGAAAATAATGAAAAAGGAGCAAAGTTTCCCTAGCCATTAAAAAGTTAATGTTGACTGTTGATGGTTAGCATTTTAATGGCCTAAAAACTTCCGAAAACTCAGTTGCTAGCAAAAAAATTTCGAGATAAAATTGGAATTTAATCCAATAAGATATTCCTAACTCTTCCAATTGTGGTGCTTATCAATTCTTGTTTAGTGTTTGGATTGGGTAGTATGAAAGAAATTTTTCTCTGAAGCATTTAAATTTGTATCTTTAGAAAAAGCAGTCTCTTGTTTGGATTGTAAGAAAGCAGATTTGCTCCTAGTCAAATTAGCTGATGATTAAACCGTACACCTTAAAATGCATTGGATTCTCTTTTTCTCTGTTGTCTTATTTCTTTTTGAAGGCTTTTTTCGGGTCAATGTATCTTGAAGATGCAGCTGAAATCCGATATCATCATGATTAAAAGCACATGCTGGCTGGAGACACCTAGTAATAATCTCGGCATGGGATGTGGCGAGTAGGGTTTTTCATTTCTGGGAAAATCCTTCTCAATGCCCAAGTAATTAAGATATTGTCAAAAAAGACTCAGAAAAGTTACATGTCAGAAAAAGCCTAAAGGCCTTTTTGGGTATTATTTAAGAAAAAGTTAACAACTATATCAGTACAACATTAACAACTAAATCAGTACACATTAACAATTACCAATATATCAGTATAATAACGTAATCTCGTTTTCTAAAATAATACTCAAAAGCGTCCTAGGGCTTTTTCTGACATGTAACTTTTTTTTTAGCCTTTTTTAATAATATCTTGATTACTTAAACCCTTAAGACTCATTTGCTCTAAATAATTTTTTAAAACTTTCCTTATTTAACTGAAAAGCAAACCAAAAGTAAAGTCAATGAAAGGGGGAAATTGGAAGGCTTAGTGAGATGAGAGTGAGTGGAGAGGTAGATGGGGAAAAGGGTGTTCCTCCTCCGCTGCCGGAGGAGAGCCTTCGCGCAACGAAGAAGGTTCGTATCAGGGCCAACGGGGCAGATAATGAAGGGGAGGATCAGGAGACGGTGGCAGATATTGCAATGGATGAGCAGGTTGTGAGTGGAGGGATCTCGTATCGGAACAAATTGCTGAATATGGATCGTGATGCTAGGAACAGCCAAGTGATGGAAGAGGTGGCTGTTACAGAAGCTGACTTCCTAATCTCTAGAGAAGGGGATATCCCTTCAATTGAGTTTTCTAAGGAGGTGAGGGACGTGTTAGTTAAAGGTATGGAAAGAACCTTGGTCATTAAGTTGTTGGGCAGATATATTACCTATGGCGATCTGTTGAGTAGAACGAGGAGTATGTGGCAAGTCAAGGGCTTCTATCAGTTGGTGGATATGGGTGGAGGTTTTTTTTTCCGCATCTTTTGATCTGGAGGAGGACTATGCGAGGGTATTGACAGGAGGGCCATGGGTGATCTTTGGTGCTTATCTGGTAGTGCAACCATGGACGATAGATTTTGACCACCGGTCTGCAAATATATCATCGGTTGTGGCATGGATACGGGTCCCGGGACTCTCTTTTAGATACTACCATAAAAGCACGCTACGTGCGATAGGCAATCTGCTGGGGGAGGTGGTTAAGATTGACTATAGGACAGAAACCAGGGGTAGAGGAAGGTATGCTCGAATCGCTGTCATAGTCGATCTTCTGCAACCGTTAATTCCCTGGATCAAAGTGGATGGTAAAACCTATGGAGTCGAGTATGAGGGCTTGCCGGTCATTTGTTTTGGCTGTGGAAAATATGGCCATTCGAAGGAGAGATGCCCGGCTAGGAATCCGCAGAGGGAGGGAGCACAGGACGGTTTGCAGAAGGGTTCCCCAGCGTCGCAACAGGTTGGCTCAGGTGACAACCCTGCCGTAGGTTCGACGCCGGAGCAGGAACGGAAGCCCTATGGAGATTGGATGCAGGTCAGGTATCCCAAGAAAGGAAAGAAGCAGCAATTGGGAAAGAATGCGAATATGGGGGATTGGCCATGAATGTCGGATCTCGGTATAATGTTCTTTATGATTGTGAGGAAGTAGAGGCGGTTACCACGCATTCTGTCAACGAGAATGGTGGAACATCCACTGCACGGACTTTAAGGGGGGATCAGGTGGGGCCTACTGTTGTCCAGAAGAGAAGACCGAGTGGTGAGTCGGATCCTCTTGGGAATAAGTCCAATCATCAGGGCCGGCCCAAACAAAAAGGGGGGAAGGTGGGTCCTGTCATGGAATATAGAATGAAGTCTCCTCCTAAGGGGCCAGGAGCCCAACCTCCGCCACAGCCTGGTGTGGGGTTGCTTCCCCCAGGTAATGGATTGGAGGGTACGGGAGTTAAGTCTGGAGAGAGGTCGAGCCCGATTGAGGACGAGCAAGACTCGACGTTGCCAGGAGGGGATTGTCCCATGAGTCCGATAACAGCGAACAAGGAATTTGCCACAGTGATTATGTCGTCTACTCTAGATAGTTCGAAGCACACGGTGGTGAAAGTACAACGGCAAGAATCGGTCCTAACCGAGGTGGATCCTTCATGCAGGTACACATCAAATTCGGAGCTACTGGAGTTGGCGGGGGATGACGCCCATTGTATGGGCAAGGAAAATATGGCCATGGTTCAGGAGATTAGGAAATCAAGTAATAAAGGTATCAAGCTACAAGCATATACCGGACGAAATCTTAAAGTCCGCAGGAAGCCCACAAATTCACATATTTCTAAGGATGCTAGATTAATGCTGAGGGGAGACTTGGAAATGGCCAGAGAATTGGCGGTGATACCTACTTCGATGCCTGAGCCTATCCTTTTAGAGACTCAGCGAGAGAATGACCCCCCAGGGGCTGATATGTAGGTTGACTGTTAACCCCCGCTTGTTCTTATGTCTATACAAATATTTGTTTGGAATTGTCAGGGAGCAGCTAGTAGGAGTTTTTTCAGAACTTTTATGCACTTTATGGAGGAATATAAGCCTGCACTGGTAGTCCTGGTGGAACCCCGTGTGTCGGGATTTAAGGCTGACAAGTTTGTTGCGAGGTCCGGTTTTGACTGTTCCTACAGACTGGAGGCTCATGGCTTCTCCGGGGGGATTTGGTTGATGTGGAAAGATTTAATTCAGGTGTCTGTTGTATCTTGCCATCCACAATTCATCCATCTACAGATTGCAAATTCAGGTTTATCAGATTCCCTAGTGTTCACTGCGGTGTATGGTAGCCCGAATAATACCTTAAGAAAGGAGTTGTGGAAGTCGCTTGGGGAACTTGTTGCAGGTGCTCCGACCCCGTGGCTTATTGCGGGTGACTTTAATGCAATTCTGAATCCGGGGGATAGATGTGGTGGTACCGATACGAGAGCACGAGGGTGCGAGCTGTTCAGGTCCTTCGTCTTTGACTGTGGACTGACAGACCTTGGTTTCTGTGGCCCGAAGTATACATGGAGAAGGGGTACCTTGCTTCAACGTCTTGACAGGGCATTGGGCAATACAACATGGTTAAATACATTTGGAGCATCGGTGGTTAAGCACCTGCCAAAGCTGAGCTCGGACCATAGGCCGTTATGTATTAAAATCAATAGGGAAGCTCATAGTACTCGTCGGTCGCCACCCTTCAGGTATTTGGCGGCTTGGGCATCAGTTGATTCTTTTGGGCAGATTGTTAGGAAAACTTGGTCGTCCCAGGAGCCTTTTCAGTCCAACATTCAGAATCTTACGTCCTCGGTTGCGGTGTGGAACAGGGAGGTCTTTGGCAGCATAAGACTTCGGAAGCGTAGAGTGTTGGCTAGACTGGGGGGCTCAAAAGGCGATGGAAACGAGACCCTCTCTTCACTTATCTCGACTAGAGGATGACCTGCGGAAGGAATTTGAGTTGATTTGTGAACAGGAGAGCCTCACTTGGTCACAACGGGCTAGATGTGATTGGCTCAAGCTAGGTGATAGAAATACGGCGTACTACCATGCAAAATCAGTTAGAAGAAACAGGAGGAAATCTATCTCAGCCCTTCGGAGTGATGACGGGGAGTGGTGTATGGATGGTGACACTCTCCAAGCCTGGGCGCTGCAGTTCTATAAAAATCTGTATACAAAGGAAGGAGATCAACCACGACGTTACCCTGGCAGGGGGCTCTTCCCTCCTATGGAATCCAACATGAAGCGCTCTCTGAGAGCATCTATCTCTATAGGGGAGGTTCACATCGCCCTTTTTCAAATGAAGCCGTTGAAGGCTCCGGGGATTGATGGATGGCATGCTGGCTTTTTCCAGGACCATTGGGAGACTGTCGGGCCCTCCCTCCATGGCATGGTTACACAATGTTTTAATCATGGGATCATTGAACCTGGCTTGAATGAGACGTTAATTACTCTTGCTTCGAAGATACCTTCGCCTGAGAGGTTAAAGGACTTTCGCCCTATTAGTCTTTGTACGGTACCGTATAAGGTAATTTCTAAGGTGTTGGCAAACAGGTTGAAGAAATGGCTCCCATGGCTGGTTCTCCCCAATCAGTCTAGCTTTGTGGCAGGAAGACAAATAACGGATAATGTTATTATAGCACAGGAAGTAATCCATTCCATGAGAAATAAAAAAAGGGAAGAAGGGTTGGATGGCCATCAAAGTTGATCTTGAGAAGGCATATGACCGCCTGAGGTGGGACTTCATTGAGGAGACACTTCAGGACGCTGGGTTGCCAGGGGAATTTATTCGGGCAGTTATGGCTTGTATATCCACCTGTAGTATGCGCGTAGTTTGGAATGGCACTAGATCGGAGAGGTTTACTCCATCACGGGGTATCAGGCAAGGAGATCCGTTGTCACCATACATTTTTGTCCTTTGCATGGAGAGATTGTCTCAAATGATCAATAAAAAGGTGGAAGCCAAACATTGGAGTCCGATTCACATGGGTAGTGGGGGCCCCCCACTTTCACACCTTTTCTTTGCAGATGATTTAGTCCTGTTTGGCTCAACAGCGAGTTCTCAGGTTCAGCTGATTAGTGGAGTGCTGGAAGACTTTTGTGGAAGCTCCGGTCATAGAGTGAGTTGGGCCAAGACGGCAATTTTCTTTTCTAAAAATGTTCCCATGACGGAGCAAAATGAGGTGAGTGAGGCTTTTGGTTATAGGAGGACAGATGATTTGGGGAAGTACCTCGGTGTTCCTATTCTCCATCAGAGGGTTAGGTTGGGGACCTATGCATACATAGAGGAAAGGGTGCTGAGTAAGCTGTCTGGTTGGGCGGCTAAAACCCTCTCTCTTGCTGGTCGCATCACTCTTGCCCAAGCGGTGCTTTCGGCAGTGCCAGCGTATGCTATGCAGACAACCAAACTGCCCCCGGGTTTGTGCCTCCGCTTAGAGAAGCATATTCGGAATTTTATATGGGGAAGGGAGGGCCCATCTCGAAAGCTCAGTCTGGTGAAGTGGGAGACTATGTGCACACCAAAGCAGGAAGGGGGTTGTGGTTTCAAGAGTTTGGAGCAGCAGAATAGTGCGTTTCTCATGAAGCTGTGTTTTAAGCTGAGATCAAGGTCTGATTTGTTGTGGGTTAAAATCCTTCGCCACAAATACGGTTGGGACGAGTACAGTGGTCCTTTTCGACGGAACCAAAACTGTTCTTATCTTTGAAGGCATTTGCAGAAAGTTTGGCCGGAGATGGAGAGTGGAATTCGGTGGGATCCGGGAGATGGAACGCACACCAGGTTCTGGGTAGACTCGTGGGTTCCGGATGTGGGTCCTCTAAATCTCCTGGCTTTTAGGGATATTCCATCGGCGGAAGCATTGAAGCCCATTCAGCAATTTGTAACTCCGGATGGCAGGTGGGCGTGGGACCAGTTCAACAATGATCTCCTGGAGAGGGTTCTTGGGCTCATCTCAGGCATTAAACCACCTTCGAGTGATGATGGGGTGGCTCAGCCTTTCTGGGACCACTCAACAGATGGCGCTTTTACAGTCTCTTCAGCATATAACCTGATCGGGGAGGTGGATGGGTCCAACAAATCGAAATTATGGGAGGAAATCTGGCAATGGGAAGGGGCACGAAGGGTACAGGTCTTCCTATGGCTAGCGGCTCATCAAAATCTTCTGACCAATTCTGAGCGACGGCGACGTCATTTGACGCAAGATACGTTATGCTTTAGATGTGGAGCGGCTATTGAGGATGTGGACCATGTTATTCGTCACTGCAAGTTTGCTAAGGAGGTCTGGGGGCTATTGCAGTCTTAACATATTCACCAACAGCACTCACACCTGGACCTCCAAGGTTGGATGCTTGTGAACCTCCAGAATAAGAGTAGGCACTCCAGGGGCGGGTTTAAATGGGCATCTCTGTTTGGATTAGCCTGCTGGAAGTTGTGGTCAGCAAGGAACATTGCACTGTTTGACAGCAAGTATATCCAACCTTCTAGTCTCGCTCATGAAGTGGTGCTACTTGCTAGTTTTAACGAACAAACAATCGTACAAGTGAGCACCGCGCAGGGAGAAACATTAAAACAGGAAAGGCTTATTTATTGGCTCAAACCGGAACGGGACGAGGTTGCCTTGAATTGTGATGGGGCGAAGAAGCCAGAATCCAGTCTTGCAGGTGCTGGGTGTATTATTCGGGACCAGGATGGAAGGTGGTTGATTGGGTGTTGTAGAAACATTGGGGATTGCTCATCGCTCCAAGCTGAGTTGTGGGCGTTAATGGATGGCCTGAAGTTGGCATGGACCTCGGGATTTCGCAATGTTGTGGTACAAGTGGATTGCCTAGTGGCTCTCGGCCTTGTACAGGATCTGGATAAAGGCCCCCATGCGAATATGAGCTTCATTAGAAGCATACGGCAACTCCTAAAAAACGAGTGGAGAGTTAGGCTGATCCATGTCTATAGGGAAGGCAATAGAAGTGCTGATTTTCTGGCCTCCCATGGCCTGAGTCAGGAGACTGGTATGCATATTCTTCCGCAACCACCAGCTGCGTTGAATGGAATCCTGCGTGAAGATGCCGAAGGGCTGGGGCGAGGCTCTGCTGTCATAATACTTGATCTTTTATGATCTACCCTGTTAAACAAAAAAAAAAAAATGAAAGGGGGAAATTGTGTCGAAAATCGCCCATCAAAAAAGTTTATTGGTGTGAATGATCTAAATGAGAGTACTAATACTCAAATTAGCTCTAGTGGAAAATATCAGTCTTTTAGGACATGATGAATCAAGATTTGAATCTCCGTTAAGAAAGAATCCGTTGGTAACGATACCCAGTATAAAACTTAATCTAATCCTTCTTACTAATAAAATTTTCAATGGGAGTTTTTCCTCAAATTTTCCACACACAAAAAACAAGTTTTTTTTGGCTTTTAATGAAGTGTCGGCAGTTGGCCTTTTGTTTTACTGAAAGGGGAAAAAAGAATCGTTGGCCTTTCTTTCAAGATATAAAAGGGCACTTTGGTAACTTCAAAAAAAATAAAAATGTACATTTACGAATATTAATATTTAAACATTTACAATTCTATTTAAATATTAGGGAAATTTTTACTAATTTTTTTTTACTAGAGAACCTTTTCCCATTTTTTCCCCTATTACCGCTAATATTTATTTCGATGGTGACGTCATTGTATACGTTAGAAGGGGATGTCAGGACGACGAGGTTATTGGGTACTTTATTAATGAATAAATAAAAATGGGCGGTAAAAGAACACAAACAAAACACATCCAATCAAATCAAATCAAATAGAGAGAGAGAGAGAGACAAGGAAGGAGTAATTGAGGGAGAGGGGTCAAAGCAGTTAACATTAAAAAGTGAAATGAATTGGAAGAGTAAGTAACCAATTGGTCGTCACTCACTCGCTTGCCTGAAGTAGCTATCACCATCATAATCATCCTCTCTCTCTTATCGCCGCCCTCCTTTCTCTTTCTCTCTTTCTCTTTCTCTCTTTCTCAGTCATCATCATATCATAATCTTTGTCTCCTTCCCCAGTTTCTCATTATTGATCCTTTTGATTTTCATTACCCTCTTTCGCTCTCTCTTCTTTAAAGTTGTTTCATTATTTTTTATGATTGTGGTTCTATTTATTGGTCATTTTTAACTAAATCACACATACCATTAAAGAGAGGTAGTTAACTCAATGATTATAGGATAAATTTTCAATTTTACCCTCATTTATAAATAGATATTTTCAACTCTTTTTTTTTCTCTATTAAAATTAGTACAATTAATATAGAAAAAATTGTCACAATCTCATTTACTACTGTAAAACTTAACTCATAAATAATATCAAATTTTTTAATAAAAAATGACTTATAAATACATCAGAGAGAGAGGTATGCTCAAACTCAATTTCTCAATCTTTTCTCATTAAATGTTTGCTTGACTACTTTATATCTATTCATAATCTTTAATCTTGTCCTCTTGTTTTACATTTGTTCCATTAAGAGATAAGATTGAAGAAAAAAAAAACTGAATAATAAAAATAGAATTAAATTGAAAAACTAAATTGAAGGGGCAAACATATCCATTGTCCCTAAAGCTCCAAGTTGAATTACCGCTTACTTTCTGATGAATTACTATGAAGGTTCAAGGAAAAAATTTAATCACCCCCAAAATTAAATTACAGCTTATTTATGATTGAGACTCTTTGGTGATCTCATAGTTTTTATCCCTTTTTTACCTGAACTCTAGGCCATTCCAACCGGCCTAACATAAGGATTGTTGGTACCTAAACAAGTGTCATATTGGAAAAACAACTGCTTTTCAAAACCATGATTTTCATTAGTTCGACAACGTAAAACAAAACATATTCTGAAGAACAAACACTTCAATGTGTTCAGGCCAAAAGAAAACTTTCAGAAAGGAATATATTAATGAATTCCCAAACTTAAAGGTCACTGAACACCCCTAATTGCTTTTGTTTACATACAAACGATCTCAACTAATACAGGAGATCAATTCCCTTTGAAATACTTGTCCAGTAAAAAAGAACACCAATGTAAACAACAAAGCAAGAATTATATAAATGAAGCCAACATTAGGACAAAGAATAGACAACCTCCCTTTATACAGAGATATTAATATGAAACGAATTCTGATTTACAGGGCTATATGAATATATATATATATGCATGATATAATTTATATATATATATACTTATAGCATCTGTACCCTCCTATCCACATTGTAGGATGAATATGAAGCAGCAAGCAATGCTGCTCCAATGCCTGAACCATCTTCAGTGATTTTAAGAATTACGTGCTTTGCAACATCTTCCCCCAATATATCATTCAACCCTTCATGCAAATACTCCCTAAATAGTGTATAGCTAGTATACAAACCTCCTTCAATTGCCACAACTGACCTTTTGATTTTCGAGTCACTTTTGCTCCGGAAACCAGTGATGCCACCACTTCCATCCCTACCAATCTTCTTCAAGATGCCAATGATACCCGCAGCTGCCAAACGAGCAGCTCTACGGGTTACGATGTCACAAACCTTCACCACGACTTTCCTTAACTTGAGCGGAACATAGGGAATCTGAAATAGTCCAGTCCAACCCAATAAATGATAATCAGTCTTTGAAGCAAGTCGCTTATTTTTTGATCATAAGGAGATGTTTTTACCTCAAGGATGTCTCTAAGGATTCTTGCCACTTCTCTCAAGTCAGGGGAATCATCCTCATGCATGGCAGCCATCATAGGAGTCCTGATATAGCATGAAGATACAGTTGAGACTTGAATCTAGATAAGAGATATTAAGAGAGAAGAAATGACCACAGAACATTTAGGTGGCAAATTATCTGGCTTTCATATATCACCTCAGCCTAAGCCAACGGTTAAAATACAAATTCTTTGCCCATTTACATCCTTAGCTCACAAGTTTGTCACACAACATTATGATAAGACCATACCCACAAAAACAGAGCGTGTTTCAGGCAAGCCATACAGCAACTAGGATCACAATAACAACCGAATAATGCTTAAAAAGAAAAACAGAGCCAAACTAATAGGGGTCTACATGCGCGCAGCAAATGGTAGACACATCATCTCCAAACCCATACAAACTTCACAGGCTAAGGGCAACTAATAGAAGGGTCTTGTTGATTAGATCATAGAATCTTTTAATTACAACAATCGATTAACACAAAGGTGCGTCATTGAGATATAGCACAAACCTCAAAATGAAAGGCATTGAAAGCTTGGAAGAAACTGGTCCAAACATATTTGATTCTAGTAATATCCTGAGGATAATCCTCCTCACGATATCACCAAGATACATTCCCGATATCATTTTCTCAAAACCCTGCACCAAAATCTCCAAAATTTTAGTCATGTTACATGACAAAACAAGGTAATAAAAAAGCAAGAATCTAACCTGGTCATTCGGATTGGGGCTCTCCGCATCTAAATCAATGTCATAAGAAGTTCTCGGCAAGTGGGAAGACCAAAAATTTCCCCATTCCATATTGACAACCTAAGAAACCAACAGAAGGAGTTTACCAAAACCAAAACCAAAAAAAAAAACATCACAATGAAATAATGATGAATTATGCATTCATAAATTACCCAGAAAAGAAAAAAAGTGTTACCATGCAACCAGATGTTGTAAGAAGACCCTGACACTTGATTAGAGCATCTGCACGTTCCACATAACAGGCATTTGTACCGGTGCCAATTATAATTGCAGCAACAGTATCCACATCATGATAATGTCCAAGTGCCAATGTCCCCACAGTATCATTAACCTATTTAAATGAACATAATAACATGTTAACAAAGTATGCAATACAATGAACATTTAGTATGAACATAAACGATGCTCTGCTAGAGAGCCTAGATCCACCACCCACTTATAGCAAGATTGGACAAATCACACTTGAGGGTAGACTTAATAAGAATTAATATAGCAAGATTGGACAAATCACACTTGAGGGTAGATTTAATAAGAATTAATTTTACATAATTTTGAGCACAAGCTTTTCCCAGATAAAATTATTCTTGCCAAGAAATAAAGGTATTTGCATTTCCAGGTAAATTCAAAAGAGAGGCACGTTAGGATATATTACTCCATATTTTGAGTTTGACAAGCATTTACACAGGTACCATTTGTAAAATTTGCACCATACATCCTCTAATTCAAGAAGTAAATGCATAAAATGGCTTCAAGAGATATAATTATTTTAACACATAGTCAATTTTATTCTTTTAAGGTAACCACAATTACTACCACAAAAATCTGAAAATTCTGTCTAAAGAATCACAACCAGATGTGTCCGCAGGTGACAGCTAAAATCAAATAAGTGCAAATTGTACTTTTAGAGACCCAAATATTAATTAAAATCGCCTAAAGTAGTTCTTTCTCCTTGTTGGATTTACCAAGTTTAAAAGAATCTAGGCCAAAGCTGACATGCAAAAGGTCTTCTGAGTCCCTTGATAGAAAGATACCAAAGACATCTCATTACAAAAGCAATAAAAAGATAACCCACAATAGTTGGCTGTACTTATTCCTTCATTTTTGAGGAAGAACTTTTTTTGGAGGAGGGGGATACTTAATTGATCAATTTTATTGACTCAGACGTTTAAAACAAATGGCTCTTACAAGCCATTCTTTTATAGCTATATTGAGTATTTCTTTCTTTTCTTCTCGAAGGGGCATCAATTTCTGCTTTAGAGGGTAACAAAGAAAACCATAATGAGCTCAAATTACATGGTGATAACCTCTTTGCATAACATGAAACATGTCTGAATCAGAGCAACCGGATATCCCATAAAAATCAAAGCTGCCAAGCCACATAAAGAAGGAAATCAGGTCCAGAGCTAATACTAATTACTTCGAACATGGATAAACATGTTCCATATTAATTGATCAAATTGACACTCATTGTCTTGTGTGTCAGATAGAACCCTCAGAAATACAACAGTGTCTTGTGTTCCACACAAAGAAGCTCATGATTGATCATCTGAATCTCATACCAAAAAAAAAAAAAAAAACTAATAACCACGTCTATAGAAAATAAGGTTTCATGCGTGTCATTGAGATCTCTAGGGAAAAAAATATGGGGGAACAAACCAGCAAAACTCAGAGCAGCAGCACAAATGGTAAGAGAGCTAACAACTCACAATTACCTACAAGATAAAGCATATTGGCTGTTCTAGAATAACATTTATTAAATATTCTAATGCTTTCAAGACAGTATTAATTGAGAAATCAGAGAGAACCAGGATTTCATTTTTGAAAACATAAATTGAGTGATAATTTTTGCACGATAAAAATATTTCCTTACCAGGGCAGCAACCTTCACATCTAAACCTTTTCGTGTTAATGCTTCTTGTAAGCATTCAGCCACATCTCGTCCTACCTGACAACAACCAGATATCTCACTTAATAGTTCACATCCCTCACTAAGATGCAACTTTGATATCTATTTCAATACTATTGGAGACTAAGAAATTAAGATAAGAAATTAACCATAGCACTATTTTACATGGTCCAGATACACATAAGCGGTAAGCCTACTGTCCAGACTACATCAAATACAACTCAATGGGAGGAGAGGGGGCAAAAATTAACTGCCAACACTAAACAAATTTGTTTACCTTAGGCTAAAAGCCAAAGAGAATAAAAATTCAATCAAAATCCTATATCCACCCGACTGCAGATCAATAATTTTGGTACAGAACATGCAGAAACACCAACTAATTCACTGATCCAGTCTTACTATGTTCCTTGAAACAAGAATTACAGTTTTTCATAAAGATAATTATAAAGCATTTAGCGTAGAAAATACTCAAAATTTCACAGACTAACCATATCTACAATGGAAAATCCTTTGGTCCATTTTATTAAAATGCCTGAGCAAACAGACATTTGTTTCACTGGATAAGAAAATGTAAATCCAAGTTCCCTTCTTCTGCCCTTTGAAAACTCAGAACCATCTTCTTCTTTGTCAATGAATTCTATAAATGAAGAAGCAATGAAATCAAAGAGGTCCTGCAAACAGTAAAATCAATCAACCTATTTGCATTCCAAAAAGAGAAAATGACAGAGAGGACAATTTTAGGGTGCAATTATACTCACCTCACTTGAGCTGGTCATCAGGTGTTGGGGGATAGGTTGTCTTTCTACTTCATGTTCCAAAAAAGGAGGTCGTTGACCACCTAAATGGACCCTCAAAACCCTAAAATATGTTCCCCCAAGATCTAGTGCATAATATGTTCCTCTCTCAGTCCTGATAGAACAAAAATATGTGTATCATTCCTGTATCCAAGCCATACAGTTATCCAAGGCACAAGTATGGTCGTATGGACAAATCTATATACCAGCATGGCTTCATAATCATAATAGAAGGTATGCTCAAGCATGTCAATACCTAGTGCCACACAGAAATACCATACCTTATCAAAGTAGATGGCTGGGTAATTGCAACCTACTTGCTCATAACAGCGTCTCCACAGACTCCACAGGGAAATCTAGTCCCAGTAATGCCCAGAAAATGTCTTAATGATATTATACAATAATAACCTATAGATTCTACAAACCATTCCTAAAACCTTTCAACAGTACTTTAATCTGATGCATTAAAAGGATTCATTAATTCTAATGTTCAATTTTCCAAACGGTTAATTACAGAATCATTTATCCCATGATAAAAGTTAATTACTGTTAATACGGAGAAAACTTTCAAATCTGTTTATGTCACGCACCGCTATCAACTAAAAGAAGGATCTCTCAGGGATTAAACAAATGGGTAACTACAAAAATGGACGTCATAAAAATATGAAAGCTCCTACGTAAACAAGGCAATGTGAAGCAATAAAACAGATTTACCAACAAAAGACACAAACAATCGTCATTGTAATTATAACAATTCCCGCATATTAATAACTGTGAAATACCCACAATAAGAGCGGAAACAGAATACCAAAAAAAAATAAAGATTAATGTAAAAAGACCATCAACAGATAATATGAACATTAAAAGCATATAAATTTAACCCACTCCAGAAATAGAGAAGGCTTGGGAAAGACGGAAAGAAATGCCAGAACCATAGCATTAAATTTAACTTATTAAGGGAAAATGAAAGCATTCTCTTCCAACAGTAACACAGGGACCAAACCCACAACTATTTCCAATCGAAGAAGGGACATTTCCTCAAATGCCGATCAAAAACATGATAAAATCGTGAAAGAAAATGGGAATGCCTCTCAATGACACGATGAGCCGATTAGGAAGCAAAAAGACACACCGCCAGCGAATCGAATGATTACCCGTTAGGAAGATTATCAACGTAAGTGAGGAGCATTTTGAGCTTCGAACCACCTTCGGATGCCAACCCAGCGTGCATCTCCACTGCCATGGCATCCACCACCTGCTTCAGCCTCGCCACCGTAGTATCACATCCTTCCTCTAGTTCTCTCAACACTCCCACCACTTTACTCCACTTCTTCCTGCTCCTCACTCTTCGCCCCACCACAACCGCCGCCACGGCGCATGCCGTCACCGCAACAGTCACCGCCACACCAAGAACCACTCTTCCCATATCCCCCCGATCAATCAGATAAACTTCATACGTCGCCGCTTCCCAACTCTCCTCCGATTGTAAACCGCAACGAAACGTCGCCGTTTGAACATGCACGCAGTCGGCTGAACACTCTACTTCACCACCTTACGAAAAAGGAACAATATTTCAACGATAGGACTGCTCTTCCGCAAAAATCAAGCTTATCACCGGCTCCGGCGATGAGACAGTGATTCTCCGGCGACTATTGCCGGAAAAGTGCGAGACAGAGAGGGGGAGAGATAGTCACACACAAAAGTCACAAAACACAGCGGCTACGCACTATTTGGGAATTAGGATATGTTGGAAGAAGGACCAGTAAGGAAACCTATAAGGTGGACCTCAATGACCATTTTGCCCTCAGGTTTCAATAAAATTTACGGATCCGTCACAGTATCTCTACGATTTTTTTTTTAACCGTTTCATATGATAGATTGAGGTCAACTTTGACTTGTGCTTCTCCTTTTCCGTTCTCTATTTTTTTTTTTGGGTTCCTTTCGAAATCATTTATATTACTTATTTGCCATTAACAATGCTTGATATCACAATTTTGCCATTCAATTTTTATTTAAAAATATGAAAGATGTAATTAATTATTTTGTCCTAGTAACAATTGCTGCTCCGATGGGAGGAAACGTGTGACATGGTTTTTTGTCTTCATTGGGGTTATTACAAATTCCTATTTAACTTTATATAGATATAATATTATAATATCTCTTGCTGAGCAAAAAAATATTACTATTATCTCTTGTGTTACTATTATTTCTTTTGTCCATACACAATAAATGTAAAAATTTACATAAAAAGTATTCTTTCCATAATGATGTGTTCAATTTCCCTTCTTATCTTTTTTATCTACTTTTACTTATGATATTTTTCTAGGATTTATTAGCAAATCTGTTCCGAAAATATAAGTTTAGAAGTAAAAATTGACTAATTGTATCAGTTCAGCTAATACCCCCTCCTATCACTTTTATAAGACTCTTGTTTTTTAAATGGTTGATTGCATAATAAAACCATGGTTTCTGAAATCCTTTTCAGCATGCTAAGATAAAACTTCTCTCATATAATTTCATAAATCGTAAAAACTATTTTTCAGAAGCTAATCCAAACATGGTTCAAACAAAACAAAAATTGGTTTAGTCATTTTTATGCTAGTTCAGCTAATACTCCCTCCTATCATTTCTATAAGATCTCTTATGTTTGAATTGGTTTGTTTTTGGCAAAAACAAAAATTGGTTTGGTCCTTCTCATACTACTATTTATGTGATTGATGCATTTTTACTAATTTTATCCCTAATTAATTTTATTCTCAACCTGTATCTATTTTTCATACATAGAGAGTGAGTATTAGTATAACGATAAGGTTACTGTCACGTGGCTTGAAAGTCACAAGTTCAAATATTTATCCCTCCCCAAAACCCACCTGGTCCACCTTATGCACTAGGCTGCCATTTTTACCCATAACTAATTTTATTCACAACCCTCATCTATTTTTCATACTTGCTCTTTCATCCTTTTTCTTATTTTTATTTCTATCTCCTACTTGTTCCCTTTAGAAGTAAGGGCATGCTTGAAAACAAAATCGTTTCTTACTTATTTTTTATACAAATTTCTTACATATTTATTTTTTTTTATTCATTTTAATTGATTTTTAAACCAGGTAATTCGATTAAAAGGATTGTATAAAAAGTACTATTGGGAGTATTAGATTATTTCCTATTGAATATATTTCCTATTTAAATAGTTATCAATGGATGTTTATAATAAATGCAAGATCCTTTTTGTTAGATATATTATATAAATCAGTAAATTTGAGATATCAATGAATAACAATGGATTATTTCCTTATTAAAGATTTCATATGATTTTTTTGGTAGATATAGAAATTTATATTAGTAAATTTGTCGAATCATCGAGTTAATTGTCTCGTATATTGTTAGATTGGATTTATTTTGTAATACAATTTATTAGAGATGATATTTCCTATTTCTGTGTGTGTTAAAATGGGGAAAAAACCTTTTGAATATTCAGATCAAATATGAAATATAAATGGGAATCAATTAATTTAAGGCAAAAGAATTTGAACATGTTAATATATATCTTATTATTTGGCGTATATCAATAATTCAATCTAAAGTTTGTATAATAATACACTTGGTATTCAGAAGTTGTTTGAGAAACAAGTTCATCCGGAAATTATTAAAAAATGAGTAAATTCACCCTAAACATTTTTTTTTACTATCAAAAAAATTGATATTGACCGTTAACATCTAACTATAAAAGGATAAAATTGCTTCTAAAAAAAATTTCAAACACACAGCTCCTAAGTTTTTATTTATATTATGATCTGGTATCAAATTCGAAATTTGTGGTTAGCCCTCTTAGTACAAGCAACTCCTCTGAGACTTAAACTTGAGATTCAAAGTGATATAACGGGGCTTTATACTGCTATACCAACAGAAGGCTCATTTGGGATAGTAGTGGTAGAAACGGCTTTTATTTTTTATGGACTTTTTTCTAATGGACTTTTTCTGATGTGATTTGTGTTTGATATAGCGGTAACAGAAGTAGCTTCAAGGTCTGAAGTAAGGAGAGGTGTCTTCACACAAAAAAGTAGCTTCAAGATCTAAAATTCATCAAGGTTTGAAGCTATACCAAATAGTCAATAATTTAGCTTCTACTTTCACTTGGCTTATGATTGACTTATTTGAGCTTTTGAAACTATCCCAAACAGGACTTTGCTCATAAGTATTTACTTCCAAGGTAAAATTGCATATTAACCTTTTTATTTTTTATTACATCAATCAATTTTTCATTTTTTGCAATGCTTTTATATATTCATTTTTTATTTAGAAATTACAGTGACGACTGATAATCAGTATACTATTTCATTACAATTGTGCTAAAATTACTCCTGATCTTTCCCTCTTCCTCAAATGGAGTATAAGAGACTGAACAACTAATTCTCAAAAACTAAAAAATGTAATTAAAATTAGTTTGCATTAATAATTACGTTGAAAATATTACCCTCATTTAATAAAAACGATTGGAGGGAGTATGGGCCCGCCACGGAAAGAATTAATTAAGCAAAATAATGACTGAAATTAAGTACAATAACGACAAAAAGGTTTATCACAGCAACGGTTTAGCGGTAGTTGAAACATCACAGTAAATATTCTTAATTAAGATATGCAATTATTATAATTATTATCTTCATCAAAAAATTATTATTATAATTATTACCATTACTTAAATTAATACCCAAAAAGGGGTTGTTCCGTGGTTCGCCTTCCCCCACGTTGTTGTTGTGGTACCAAGCTGTTGATGAGTTTAATATAGCTAATAAGTGTACGTTGAGAAGAAGAAAAGAGCAATAAAAAAATAATTAATTATAAAATCCACTCTACCAAAAAAAGGAAAAATCACAATAAGGTCTCAAGATATGGAAATAATCACAAAAAAAATCTTTAATCCCTAAAGATTTTTTGTTATTAGTTGTGAATAAATTACTGAATTCCTCTCACGAAAAAGTTTCGTTATCAAAATGGTTTTTCATGTTTTCAAAAATTCTCCGAGTTTTTCATACGTGTAGAATTTTAGAAATTTTTTGACAACATAAAAAACCATTTTGACAATAAGATTTTCATAGGAACAACTCGAATGTTATAGGCTCGATAACCAATGGGACTTTTTTGTTAGCGGAAATCAGTATCTTTTTTGACAACTCTAATGAGGTTTTTTTTTTTAGGGAAATTTGGTATGAGAATTTTTTATCATTATTTTTGTATTTTGGGGCCTCATTGTGATTTTCCCAAAAAAAAAAACTATAAAAAGGGAAAGAGAAAGGGCGAAGTGGGAAATAGAGTGACAAGTTGCACGAAACCGTACATAAAATGATAAGAAGAAACCCCAGTAAGGAAAAGATAGATAGAGGGGTAAGATAGTAATTTCGTGAGGAGGGGAGGGATTGGCTGTTTTACCCTTGGTTATCGGGCCATGGGAATGGGTAGTTGGAGGAATGTAAATTTTTATAAGAAAAATAAGACACAGAAGGTAATGGGGTGGCATACATAAATATAAGAATTTAAAAAAGAAATGTGTGTATATATTAATTAAATAATGAAATAAATATATAAAAAATGAGGAAGGGGCAGAAGGAAAAGGAGGGTATTGGGAGAAGAAGGTACAGTGCCAGCTGGGATGAGCTAGATCCAGCTGTGATGCTCTGCTCAACAAAAACGAAGCCCACCACTACTCTCTTCACCGTACTTCACTTTTTTCCCGTCCTACAACCCTACAACTCTCTATTAGACCATGGCTCTATTTTTTTTTTTTTTTAATGTAGTATCTCTTCATGACTCATGAGGCTTGAGATTTGAATTTTTTTTTTTCAATTATTCAATACACCATGTGATTAATTAGATGTACTTGGCTTTCCTCTCTACCCCTTATCATCATTTTTTCTTCATTTTTTTTTTGAGATAAATGCCAATTTTGTTACGGAAGTTTTGGTTTTGGAGCACCTAACACCCAAAAGTTTTTTTGGTATCATTTTTGCCCCGAAAATTTACAAACGTAGCAATCTTACCTATCGGTTGATCTTGACCGTTTGATTGATCATTTTTTATATCATTTTTGTCCCGAAAGTTTACAAAAATTTGCTCCTAAAAAAAATTCTCGGGGCAAATTTGCTCATAAAAAAACTTTCAAAGCATATTTACTCTTTTTTGTAAACTTCCGGGGCAAAAATGATACCAAAAAAACTTTCGGGTGCTGAATACCCCCTAACCAATACTTTCGTGGCAAAAATAGTATTTAATCTTTTTTTTCTATTATTAGATTAAGATATTCATAGTCCAAATTTGTTATTATTTTTTTACCATCATTTTCCTTTATAATATTATTTTTATCATACGATAAATTTGGATAGTCAAAATCTTAATCCAACGGGTTAAAAGACAAAATGGATAGGAATAAGTACATGAGGAAAGCCAAATACTTATATGCATTTGTAATGATTATTGTACCAAGCAAGTTTAGATGTTTGGACCAATCATGTAAAAGGATAGAAAATTTACAAAGATACTACACAGAAAATATAAGTTGGGTTGTTCAAATGTGATATGATATTGAAATTATTCTTTGTACTCCTTTTATTTTTAATGTAAAATTTATTTAACTAATTTGATTAGATGAATCAATTAATATGACATGTTTTTTTATTCTAAAACATCTTAACTATTTTTTTTCATTCTCACACCTCTCCTTTACTTGATTTTTTTTAAGGGGAAGTAGCAACTTGTTATTTTGAAAAAACACGATAAATACAAATAATATATTTTATATTTAAGGCTAAATTAACTCCTAATTAAGTCCGACCCTAGAAGTACCTAATAAATTTAAAGGAAAATTTTATATAAAACAAGTAATACTATAGAGTAATGAATATTAGGTTTTACAATGATGACATGGACATAAAATTGGGGTAGTAGTAGATAGATGGGAATGTTGAGATAAATATATGATTATACAAGAAAAATAAAAGATTGGCGATGAACATATCTATGGGGAAGAGTTGACATAACATTTACTCTAGAAATAATATAGTATAAAATGTTTGAGTGAGTTTGGATTGTATAAAAGAAGATCCTTGGAAGCATCATACTGTCAAGTGGATTCCTTTGAAAAGAAATAATGAAAAAAAAAAAATTGGTTAATATAATATTTAGTCTCTCAAATTTACTATTATTTTGATTTTAATTTCACAAATTTCAAATTATTAGTTTCAATCCTTTAAGGGAAGACAAAAAAAAGTTTTGTCCCCATGTTATATATTTTATATTTTTTATTACATACCATATCATTTAAAAAAAAATAACACTTTCTATTTGATATATAATTTTAAGTATATTATACTTTTTATTTAAATCACATGGTTAAATTATTATTATGTTCTTTTAAAAGTGAGAAAACTCAAAAAAAAAAAAAACCCTTCAAAATATCAAAATTCCAAATCAATTTTGTTTCTTATAATAATTTAGGTATTAACTACACTTGATCAGTAATTTACAACTCATTTTTGTAGGAAATCAATTATTTGATATTTTCAAATTTTGAATTATATTTTTAGCCTTTTATTTTAAAAAGTATAAGGTCAAGTAATTATTTTAAATTGTTTTTAAGTATTTTATACTTTTTTTTAAGTGTTTAGCTTATGTATTTAAAAAAATACTTAAAATTATTTCTCAATGTTGGTTTTTAAATGACATGGGATACAATTACAAATATATTAAAATTATGATCTGACAAAAATCGTTAACTTTAACGGCAGGTTGGCAACCAAAACATGAAACATTAAGGTCCTCTATTTAAATTTTCAAAGATCATGGAGTTAATGTGCATCTAACCCAAAAATTCAGGGATTTTTATGTATTTTAACATTATTCATCTAGTTATAAGCACAAATAACAATCTTAATTGTTGTTTAGAATGATACTAGCAATAAGGCCTGAACATCAAATTCTTAATATAAAACATATTTAATCAATTTGATTAAACTAATGAAGTTAATTGAGCTAGTTAATATGATATGTATATAATTTCTGAAACAACCTAGTCATATTCTTTAATTCCATCATTCTCTTTCCTACTTGATTCTGACCGAGAGAATATCAATAGGAGTAAATTAAAAAAAAATTGATAAATATAAAAATGTATCTCATATTTAAAAGGCTAAAGTATACTTTTTGTCCTTTAAGTTTTATATACGGCATAATTCTGGTCCCTTAATTAACTTTATAAAATATACTTTTGGTCCTAAAATTCTAACACTGTTAATATTGTTAACAAAAAACGTTGATCTCACAAACTCAAGTGATAACTAATAGCATTTAATTACACAAATTTTATATATTATTCAGTTTACATATATTTTAAACGTAAGCTTAATACTCCATCCGGTCCTAATTATAAGAGCTAGTTGACTTTTTTGGAGAGATTAAGGGCCCGTTTGGATTGACTTAAAAAAAAAAAGTGCTTTTGTTTGGGCCCCATGTAGTGCTTTTTTTTTAAGCTCAAAATTAGGGCCCTTTTGGATGGGCTTTTTTTCATAAAAAAAGCACTTTTTTTAATTCAAAAAAAATTAATTTATGTGTTTAGATGATATTTTTTAAAAAAAGTAAAAGTCACAAAAAAGCTAAAATCTTGCTTTTTCAAAAGCTCAAATTTTGAGCTTAAAAAAGCACAACATGGGCTAAAAAAAAGCACTTTTTTAAGTCAATCCAAACGGCTCTAAGAGCTTTTGAAAAAGCAGCATTTTAGCTTTTTTTGTGACTTTTACTTTTTTTAAAAAATATCATCTAAACACATAAATTAATTTTTTTTTTGAATTAAAAAAGTGCTTTTTTTATGAAAAAAGCCCATCCAAAAGGGCCCTAAGGAAGCTAATTAAATTATTTTAGAGTATTTTTATTTTTATTTTTTTCTTCAAACTTATTAATTTGACTAATAAACTAATGTATAATCTAAAAATACACAATATATAAAATGATTAACTAACTTATTTAGCTTCCTTAATTTCTCCAACAAAAGTCAACTAGCTCTTATAATTAGGATCGGAGGTAGTAGCATTTAATTATACAGTCATTACTTAAGTTTACACCGTTATCACTTGAGTTTACATTTTCCGTTAGCAAAATTAACGGTGTTAGAATTATAGAACTAAAAGTATACTTTATAAAGTTAAGGGATCAAAAATATAGCTCATGTAAATTTAAAAGACTATAAAAGTGTACTTTAGTTTATTTAAAACTAAAGATAAGTACTATAAAATTTGTAGCCGTTGCGACATAGTAATATTTGGATGGTGTGAGTGTCCCATGAAGCAAGAACACTGGGAAGACATGACATGATGAGACAACAAAAGTTGGCAGTGGCTAAGATTGAGAGTAAGGGCAATGTTAGCAGACAATATAAGTAAAATGAAAGCTTCTTCGATTCCTATATTCAATCAAAGCCGTGATTACTTCTTTAAATGCTACACACACCTAATCCCAACATTATCATTTCTGGCTTTTTTGTCAGATCCCCTCAATCATTATTATGCTTTAATCAAACCCCAGTTTGCACCGCCTTCGTTGACTTGTCCAACTATTACTATTTGTAGTACCAATCTGGACAGACCTTGAGATAAATATTTTGGAGGCTAAATATATATTCATTAAGTAATTAAAAATAATTATGAACAAATTTTTTTTTTTTTTGGACGGAGCCATAGCCTTGGAATAAATATTTGTTTGTGTAAAAATACATTAAATCTTACATTATATTCCCCCTAGTATTCACTAAGGTCTGTCTCAACCTATCTGGTGGTACCTAATGAGTTCAAAGCATGTTGGACAATATATATCTCTTACGAAATATCCTGGGATTATATCAAGTCGAATAAGACTGAAACTCTACCTCCCATTCTACAAAGAAAATTTTTGAACAATTTTTTTTGGAGGGGCCATGGCCTCCTTTTGTATTCACTAAGGTTCGTCTCTGGTACCAATTGAGCTTGCTTTTTTTGTTTTTAAAAAAATAATATTGGAATCAGATTGTCAACAGAGACATTACAACATCTTCAGGAAAAACTCATACTCTTCATTAACGTCCGCCTCTTGAATAAGAGGAGGATGTCGATAAAAAAATATAAAAATTCTCATTTATGCTATGAAAGTATCTGGGTAAATGATCAGTAATAGTTATGGTCTTTTTATAAAAAAGAGTGACCACAACTTATCAATATCTATAAAGAAGCATAATAATAGAATCCACAATGTTTTTAAAAGGATAATTATGAATTTATGATCACATCTTAAGCTTGCTTTTTCACCCCCATTGTCTTGTGCTATGGTTTGGATTTTGTCGTTTTGAAATATTGAGTTACTATTGGTAAGCAAAATTTTTCCTTTAATTTATAGAAAATTAATATGCGAATCTGATGTAATTTTACCTTATTTTTAATTAAGTTCTTGCAATTTTTTTTATTGGATTCTTATAATTTTCTTAATTAAGTCCTTTGTTACCCCATAATTTTTCAAACCATGGCATTGTTGCTTTACTGTTTAAGTCTGCTAATTTTGACTGTTAAACGAACTTGTTTGATTTTATACACTACCACGTGGCACCAAACCATTGCCAACTTATGCTGCAAAAGTTATTGATTTGTCGTTAAAGCACCTAACACATCGCAAGTTAGATTTATTAGGATTATGGGGTAAAAAATACACATGTGATTTTTTTTTTTTTTTAAAGTGTATCCAACATCAAGTATTTTTTTAGGTGTAAAAGTGACTATGATTATATAAGTGGAGTAAAAATACTCATTGACAGTTAGTTTGACTTTTTTATGTTTTTAAGGCTGACATAGATGATAACTCAATTAAATTTCATCCTATCTGGTAATAAAGAACTAGAGAAAATTACAGAAAATGACATAGATATTTTGGAAATTACAATTCAGTCATTCTCTCTCTCAATCTCAATTTTACCCACTAAGCCGCCCATCTTTACCTCCTCTCCACCATTGCCACCTTTCTATAATTTTAAAAACTATCTCGGCCCTTTTCTGTAATTCTTTACTGCCAGCTGGGATGAAATTTAACTTAATCATTGTCCATGTGATCCTTAAAAATACAAAAAAAAAAAAGTCAAACTAACGGTCAATGGGTATTTTTGCTTAATTTTTATAACTACTTAGTCACTTTTACACCCAAAAAAACACTTAGTGTTGGGTACACTTTTAGGAAAGTCATATATGTATTTTTACATATTAACCCGATTTATTATTAATAAGAAACGAACACCAGTTTTGTGGTAAAAAAACAACAATTCCTACACATTAGTTAGTTTAATTATTTTATGAATAAAAAGTTGAAGAGGATTGCCAGCGGAAGAGTTGATCATCAAGTGATCAGACTTGCAAATAAATAAGAAGAGTTGTTCTTTTGTGGGGAGAAATGAATTAAGTTGTGGTTCTTGTTAATAACTGTTCTTATTAATAATAAATCAAACTTGCAATATGTTATGTGCATCTTAATAGTTTTAATGGCATGAGTTGACAATGACTTGGTACCATGTTGGAGTGCATAAAGTCAAACAAATTCATTTAACCATTAAAATTAACATCCTTTACCGAATAGAAATTTTTGGGGGCAACATTAATCTCAAAAAAAGCTTATGAGTACTCAGTTCTATTGAGTGAAACTTTCAGAATAAATCTGAGCCTTAACCAAAAGCAAATGACGTGGATGATATGTGAACCCACCAACTCAGTATATTTGATCAACTAATGATCAGACTTAACATGAATAATAATTGATGTAACATTACTATGATTTGAAAACTTATCGAGTGACATGGTGAAGTTTTAATTTAGGGGCATTTTGGTCATTTGTGACAAACATAAAAAACCTAGATTTCCCCTCAATCCCCTCTTTACCCTTTACAAGTGTTAATAGATTTTTGTGAGCTTTGGAAGTTCACATGGTATTTATGTTTCTTTTTCTTAAGTTTATTTCATTTTTGTTTAGGATCAAATATGGAACAAAATAAACACAATATTCATTTATAAAATTTAAAAATATAATAAAATGTCTATATGTATGTATGTGTGTGTATTATAAAATTAAACAATGCCATTTATATTTTCTACATATATAAAATCAATGTTGAATTATATAAAGAAAAATCCAAATAAATGCCTTTAGAAATTTGAAAATCCCAAATTATTAGTGATTCCTACCGAACAATGTTTTGTCATTTGTTCATTAAGTATAGTGATTACTTAATTGCATATGAACTGTAATAAACAAATCTAATTTAAAATTCTGATATTCTCTAGGAATTTTTTTTTTTGAATTTTCCTAATTATAAAACAGTTTTCTTTTAATTATAGTGTTTTTTTTTTCACTTTTAAACAAATAAAAAAATGCATCCTTACTGGCAAAAAAATAAAAAATGTATCCTTGTCTTACTGTTTTTTCCTTTCTTTTTAATTAGATTAAAGTTAGTTTAAACTTGCATATAGCATACACAATTATATATTTATATCTACCACGTTCGACTTTCATACCTCATCCAAATATTATAATAAGTGACGTTGTTATTGGGACTACTTACCGTTGGCATTGACATCAACAATGAAAAAAAAAAACTTGCCTTTGACGTGCATTTTTTTTCTACACCAGGCACTTGACAAATGTTCGATTGTATAAAGTTTATATTATACTCCCTCCGGTACTAGTAGCGGACCCATAATTTTAGGTTTGTGGGTACACAATTAGTGATGGAATTTGGAAGCTGCCCCCGAATTTTTTTTAAGGGGAAAAATACTTTTTGTGGTAAAAAAAGAACATAAAAAAACAAGAATCAACAATCCAATCTAACATAAAACAGAACAAATATTACAGCAATGTCCCTTGCAAGAATGACATAGCAAATCCACCCATCTCTTCTCACATCCCAAAGACGTGAGCTGAAAATCAAAGGGAATCAACATTAATGTATACTGAATTTTACATTTACTTTTTTTTATCGCATAGGTCAAATGCTGTAACAACCCGACTTTTCAAAAGCAGTATAATTTTTTTTTTTTTAAACATCTTTTCACATCATCAGAGTAGAGCATTTGAGCGGAAGAATAACTGATATATATATATTCAAAATGCCCACTGGCTAGTTACACATATCATCCGACTCACAACCACAAATACGCATATGATCAACATCAGCGTTAAGGTTACCAAGACGCGCACGTACATACTTTCGTAAACCGAATGTAATGGCTGTAAGTGTCTATCATGGGGCCTCACCGAGTTCACGGCGACTTAATGGCTTACCCACATAGACTAGCCTTTCCTTCGGCCAAACCTGTTCTAACATATTTGCATTCAATAAACATACCATAACAATACACATAGCACATACATGCATACCATGAACATCGATTAGTGTTACAAGACGCGGACGTACCTTCGTTGGCAACGTTAGGTACTACCGCGAAAAACGTACTTTCTACTGAGAAACGTGCAAAAGTCCTACAATGCACGTCGGGCAACAGAATCAGAACGCAGCAGAATCAGCTTTTCAGATATCCTATGAGAATAATGTCACTTCTATTAGTAATTTGACATTATAACTGGCATTTTAGGTAAAAATTACCATTTTGCCCTTCTACCCCTACTTGGCGGAATTTCGCCAGCGCTTCCGCTACATAGGCTATTTTCTTCTCAAAATTTTGCCAGAACTTCGACGCCATCATGATTTTCGAAAATAAAGACTAAAATAGCCCTCCCATATGATATCCAATCATACTAGAAAAATTAAAGGCTATTCTAGCATTACTACCCTTACTACTGAAATAACTACGAAAGCTTAAAGCTCTGATCGAAAACTTACCCGAGCTTCGCTGCGAATTTTCCCAGAGCACCTCTCTCTAAAATCCTCTCTCTAGAATCAGCTCTTGCTTCTCAAATGTGAGAAAACCAAAGGGAGGGGTGGGTATTTATAGAAAAAGGTGTAGGATTTCTACCGTCTGATCAACTTTGTGAGAATCGATCCGGACCGTCCAAAACATAACTTTTGAAACAACTTTTCCTTCTTCCTTATTCTTCTTGGCCGACCTGCACAAGCTCCAACAGCCAAGGGATTGGCCAATGGGAGGAGGCCAAGTGTCTCCTTCCAGAAGCCTTCCGGTTGAATTTCTCCGATCGGTACCCGATTCGCGTGATTTCGGAGAAATCTCAAAATTCTGGATTTACAACTTTGAAACCATTTCCTCACTTAGTAGAAATGTCCAAGTTAACCTAAATTTTGGTTCCATATAGGGCTCCAACAATCCAGCTTGAAGTTTCCTCGAAAACGTGTCCGAACGCGTCCTGTCTAATTCGTTTTCTGAGATATCAATCTCTTCGAAATAATTCACCGATTCCAAATATGTCTAAATAAATTCAAACTCATTCCTAAATATTGAGTTAGAATTTATTTTCCTCTTTCCAAAAATATGCCTATATGCATTTTTCCCTATTTTGTTTTATTAGGAAAATGCACAAACTACTTCTAATTAACTTCCTAAGAGTATTATGGAAGATAAAATTCCACTGATCAATAATCTACTTTGATATTGACAATCCCATTCCTAGATCTCTAGATAGGGTCCGTTTCCTAATTTTAAAATTACTATTCACTCTTTTTACTTTAATTAATTATATTAATATAATATTATCAACTTGCATATATATCTTATACATATATATATATATATATATTTATTTATTTTTCTCTTTTCCTTGGCCAAATTTTCGGTCAACATTCTGATCCATTTTTTTTTTTCGTTTTATATTTTATAAAATAATTATTTTATAATTATTTTATATAATTTCTTCCATAATTTTCCTATTGGTCCAAACTTGTATTTAGGCTCAAAAATACCTAAACTCAACTATTTTTCTCCAAAATTTCCAATTAATTAGTAAATATATTTTTACTAATTTCAAACCATTTTCCACTAATTTTTGAGCTTTACATAATTATTTCATAATTTTCTTTGCTCAGGCTTAAGTAATTAGCTCAATATTACTTAATTACTTTATTATCACTTGTTGATAATTTTCTTAATTAAGACACTCCTTTATCTTCAAACTTTTGCCTTAACATTAGAATTTCCATGCCTCATGCATTATTTTATAATTTACAAGGGTATTTTCCATAATTTTTCTAAGTTATTTACTCCTCCCAGGGGTATTTTGGTCATTTCGGCAGTCTGGCCCTTAAATTCCCTAATTCAAATTTCAGGGTATTACAAATGCCATATTTAAAGCCAAGTATGAAACTTGCAAGCACATTGCAAAATATGGAATGCTGGTCTATCAATATATGGAACACTAGATAAGATTTGCTCCTACCAACAGACTAAATTCTAATTATATCAAATTATAGAAGGAGGGAACAAGCGATTGCATTAACTCAGTGATAGTTTCACCAAAAATCAAGACTAACCTCATACCTGGTTGAAGTGTTGCTGCAGCTTTAGTGTTCCATGTCAGCAAAAATCAGAAAAAATCAGTAAATTTTCAGCTTTATATACATATTTTTAATTTCACCTTTTGCTTTATCGAGCATCCCAGAAGCACATCAAGCACATAAAAATAGAGTTATGAAATTCCAGGATCAAACGGTCGCGATTCTTTATTCTTTCTGAAACGATGCTTTTCGGATGAAGGGTAGGAACAACCAGAAACACCTGCCATCAACATCAACAATCACACAACAAGAATTAAACTTCAGCAAAAAAAAAAAAAAAAAAACTCAGCCCAGTTAACTCTAGTTTCTATTCTAGGGTTCTTTAGTGACTAATGTATATTACTAACAAAAGAAGACCAGGCAGAGAGCGTCGGTGGGCGGGGGGGGGGGGGAAAGTAGGTGACGAGAGAGAGAGAGCATCTTGAGCCTTGAGCGACGGCAGCAGAAGACGTTGGGCAGAGAGCGTCGGAAATTTAGGGGCAGGGAGCATCAGAAATTTGGGGGAAAAGAAAGACGAGAGAGGGCAATGAAAAGGGGGGAGGAAGGGTCAAAGGAACTTTGGTAGAGTTCGAACCGTGGACCTGTGAGTGAGAGGAGGGATTAGAGTTTTTACCATCTGTACTACCTATACATATTGTTAAAAATTTCTTTCAAATTATATATATTTTGTGTGTACACTTGCCCACATTGGCACTGATGTGGGTCCGCCCCTGTCCGGTCCTAATTATAGGAACACGTTTTGGAGTTGGATTTGGTCCTAATTATAAGAGCAAGTTTTAACTTTTGTCAATTTTTTCCTATAATACCCCTATTTATACTTATTATTAGGAGCATTTATATATATGTGTACATATATATGTATATCTGTGTTTATGTGTGTCAATATATATATGTGTAGATATATATATATGTGTGTGTGTGTGTGTGTGTGTGTGTACACACACACATGTGTGTGTGTGTGTATATGTATGTATGTAAATAGATCTATATGTATACACATATATATACACACATATATGTTTATATAGTAAGACCATTATTTCAATTAGAAAGCGTATGGAAAGAAAATTAGATCTATATGTATACACATGGCTATATAAAAAGCAACTAATATACATATATACTAAACTAATATGTCATGGATGTCTAACGTAAGGCAAATTAGAAACACTTATAATTAGGGCAACTTGTATCATTTTAAATTTATATAAGGGCATTTTAGGAAAATGAGTAAAATTAACTAATTTAACTCATCTCCTTAATCCCCTAAAATCGGTTAAATAGTTTCTATAATTAGGGCTGGAAGGAGTAATATTCATTATTTTTTATTTTATGCATTAAAAATAATAAAGAAGATGCATAAATTTAAAAGTTACACTCTGGCCTTATTAAAAATATAGAGAACGTTGCACGTTATGCATATGATTAATAATTAATAATTAGAAATTAATAATGAGCGACAGACCCAGCCAAGCATGCAAGCGGATCCATGCATGATGCTCTGATGCTGAGGAATCTTGCAACGAAGAAAACGTTTCTTAGAGGAAAACGACGTTACCTTGAGGTGACAAATAATGATATTTAAGGACCTTATATTTTAAAAAAAGAATGACAATTAGGGATCCAAATATTCTATGAGAAAATAATAGAAAAATATCACTTAAATTTTAAAATATTGTTGACAACAACAGTAGTAATAAGATTAATAATAACAATAAAATAGTTGACAACACATTTTATTGAGAAATAATCTATTTGAGATTTTAAAATTCAAATGATATTTTTTATTGGATATTGGGGATATTAATTTAATAGAGTAATATATAAGTCTAATAATTTCCTTTTAAAAAAATTGTACGTATTCATTTAAGTTTTTCCCATCCTAGAGTCTCAATTAAAAATTAAGTATTGAAGTTTCAAATATAAGTTTGAAACTTCGTGAATAAATATTTATACATCATTTCTTTAAGGGTTAAGGTACAGATTTGCCAACCAACTATTATCTAAGTAGCGTCTGACACAAAAAAACAATTGAGGGGACCAAAATTACCAATAAATAATTAAAAAGTGAAAAAACACTCCAAATAACTCTTTAAAAAAACAACTATCACAATTAAGTTAAAATATGAGGTACTGGCATAAGACGGTGGCAGAGACACTGGAGAAAAAAGCGGTTAAGCCTTTTTGTTGGATAAGGCAAACACCAACAGAGATGGAACCCATGAGAGCAGGCGCTGTGGCAGCGACAGGTGCTGCTTGTGGCATCGGAGGGATGGAACCAGGGTGTAAGGCGCGTGCCAGTCAAAAGTTGTGAACTGCTGGATGAGTTTAAGAGGGTGAGTGGAACACCCAGCAAAAATGGAAGCTTTGGAGACATCGACATCGCCGACACTATGACAGTCAATGGAAGACGGAGACACCAAGGCAGTGACGGGGTAATAGTTCGTTGGCAAATCTGCACTAAATTGTGTTTTTTTTTTCCACTTTTTAATTGTTGATTGGTAATTTTGGTCTCCTCAATTATTTTTTGTACCAGACGTTCCTCGGGTAATAGTTGGTTGGCAAATCTACACCTTAACCCTTTCTTTAAAAAACAAAAAAACAATTGGAAACTTAAACGTTATTAATTTGATATTTTGGGACATAACTGTTAATCCCCTTATTTTAAAAACCAAGTCTTTGCGTTGGCAACAAAAAAAAGGCAAGTCTTTGTTTGGTAAAATATTTGATGGGACCAAAATATCCATGCTTGGCTGGACCTGAGGCGTGCGTGAGTCCCATCAGCTTTAATTGTTAGTTTAGTTGTATCAAAAAAAAATTGTTAGTTTAGATTAGGTTTTACAAAATAGCTTTTATGATCTACAAAAACAAGTATATCGAGTGGAGTTTTGTCTCGACTTTGAAAAAAAAAAAAAGACTTCTAAAACTATAGTTTCCCAGTTACTCAAATATGCAATTAAGTTGTCCACCCATATTTTGATTTTTATCAACTAAGTTATTTTGTGTTATTTGAGGAATTTCAAGTTCTTAAGCATTATTATTACTTATTACTCCATTCGATTCTAAATATAAGACATAGTTGACTATTTTGGAGAGATTAAGGAAACTAATTAAATTACTTTATAATATTTTTATTTTTATTTTTTTCTCCAAACTAATTAATTTGACTAATAAACTACTCCCTCCCATCCTAATTATACGACCTAGTTGACTTTTTTTAGAGAGATTAATGGCCCTTTTGGATGGGCTTTTTTCATAAAAAAAGCACTTTTTTTAATTCAAAAAAAATTAATTTATGTGTTTAGATGATATTTTTTTAAAAAAGTAAAAGTCACAAAAAAAAAACTAAAATGCTGCTTTTTTCAAAAGCTCAAATTTTGAGCTTAAAAAAAAAGCACAACTTTTAAAAAAAAAGCAGCATTTTAGCTTTTTTTTTGTGATTTTTACTTTTTTAAAAAAATATCATCTAAACACATAAATGATTTTTTTTTTTTGCATTAAAAAAGTGCTTTTTTTATGAAAAAAACCCATCCAAAAGAGCAATTCTTTCCAAAAAAAGTCAACTAGGTCTTATAATTAGGATCGGAGGTAGTAATATATAATCTGAGGATATACAATATATAGTATGATTAAGTAATTTATCCAGCTTCCTTAATCTCTTCAAAAAAAATCAATTATATCTTTTATTTAGAATCAGAGTATTAATCCTCCCAAGATTCAGGTCAAAAGGGGGGAAAAAGAATCCTCTCAAGATTGTGAAGCATCATTTTCCTTTATTTTTCCCCCGCATCTTTTCAACTTTACTGATGATTTACCGCATCACATTTAATTTAAATTTTCTTAAAAATTAAAATTACATTATTCCCCGAACTCTGTCTATTTTTTTTGTTTTTTATTTATCGGAAGCACGTTTTATGTTAATCACTTAATTTTCTTCCAACGTAAGAAACCCCCAAAAAAAAATCAGCATTACATTATTTTTTTTTCCAGAAAGCACTAAATTATAATTTAAAAATTGATTTATATAGATTATCAATGTTTGTTTTGGCTGAATATAGATTATCAATGTTTAACAAAATACAAGATTAACAATGCATTCCCTTCTGGGTGTTTTTGTGTGTGCTAGACTCATGGATTGTTTTTTTTATACAACCAGGCCTATAGCCCTAAAAGTTAGTTGGGCCTAGCTCTTTCAACCAGGCCCAACATTAAGTTACTGCTTCTTTTAATAGAGAGCCCTTGTATGCTAACTCATTATCCTATTACTACTCTAATGTTGGAGTGGAAGATGAGATTCACATTTTTCGAGATTGTCATTATGCTAAACAGATTTGGAAAGCTCTAATTCAGCCAAGATATGCCTCAGCTTTTTTTTTTTTTTTTCGTGCTCCTCTCTTAAGGATTGGATGTCTCTTAATCTAAAGAGGGAATTAGGATTACATGTTTCTGAGAATTGGAGCTTAATCTGGGGTGTTTCTAATTGGCTTTTGTGGACATGGAGGAACAATAGTGTCTTCAATGAGGATTTTCAAAAATCATTAGACCCTACTACGGTAAGTTATTACAAAGTCATGGAAATCATTCTGTGAAAAGACTGTTGTTGAATCTACAAACAAAACTCTGAATGTTTCAAATCCCATTAGATGGCTTCCTCCACCTACAAACTGGATTAAACGAAGTAATGGCATATAATAGTAGGAAAGCAGGTTGTGGAGGAGTTATTAGAGACTCCAGAGGAATGTGGGTAATGGGTTTTACTCATATGCTGGGACAGTGTGGGGTCTATGAAGCAGAAGATCAAATGAGCTATATTGATGAGACTCAGATTAGCATGGGAAGAAGGTTTTAAGAAGTTCTTTGTTGAATCAGATTCCGAATCGGTAATTGATAAAAGGGTAAAGGAGCAAAAATACACATGTGCTTTACCTTCGGGAGCGCCTAGAACCATATGCTTTTTTTGGGAGCAAAAATACACATGTAGTTACCATTTTGGAGCAAAAGTCACATCCCACCGTTATGTTACTGTTCACTTCAACTCTTTCTCTCTCATCACAATGAATAGTAACATAACGGTGGGATGTGACTTTTACTCCAAAATGGTAACTATGTGTGTATTTTTGCTTCAAAAAAAAAAAACATATGGTACCGGGCGTTCCCGGGGGTAAAGCACATGTGTATTTTTGCTCCTTTACCCTTGATAAAATATTTCATGGGAGGGATGATTCAACCAGCAAAATGGTATTATTGCAAATAAAAAATATGCTAAGAAGAGATTGGGAGGTTAAGTAGCAGTATATAACTCGGGTATAGACCTCTCTGGCAGATGCGCATTGGCAAAAGAAGGTATTTCATGATCCTCTATCTTAAATGTTTGTCCGAATAATATAAGGACAGTGCTTAACAACGATTGTATGGGACTTGATCCCTTTTTAGATTATATTAATATATAAGGGTTGATGCCTCTCTTATTACTTAAAAAAAAACAATCTAAAATATAAAATTTACACTGAGCCATGTTAGTTCATAAGATAAGAACATGATTTTGTTTCAACTCTACATAAAGATTTTGTTCTTGAGGGATAGGACAATTAACACCTACAGAAATATAATCTTAAAATAAATTAAATACATGGGAAAATGTAATGATACAAAAAATATTGAGGGTCCCGTTTGGTTCAATTATAGGCTTCCTTGGAAACCCAATGGAGTGAAATGCAATGGTGATTACTTAGAAACTGATTGTGAAGAGTTAATGGTCTTAAAAAGGTTAGCAAGTGGATCAGTGATTTCCTTGGTTGGTCACCAAGGTAATAGAGCTGCAAATTATTTTGCACAATTGAGTGCTAAGGGAATGTGTTTTGAGGGATGACTTTTAGAAACATCGTCTCTTTTGTACCACTCTGATCCTATTTATAAGTTTAGTTTGACCAAATCTCACATACCAAGGAAAAATAGTTCACTCAATGATTATGAGGTAAATTTCCAACTTTGCCCTCATTTATGATTGAGTATTTTTTAAATGTTTCTTCTCTCTCTATCTTTTTTTTTGGGTAAAATATGGGGCATTCAACCCAATCTTATTAATGAGACAGTATGAATCTTGGGTATGACACACCCATGTAATCTCTGTACAACAATGGAATCAAATCCTGAGGAGGATTTTCAAACACAACATGAACATCCTCTTGATTACAACCTAAGTTTGCTAGGGCATCGGCACAACTATTGCCTTCCCTGTACACATGGACAAATCTAATTCTTATAAAACTTTCCATAGCTTTGCTGATATCAATCAGCAACCTAGAATCAGCATCATCAAACACTTGCAGTTTACTCAATATATGTACCACAGCTAACGAATCACATTCAAGAATTATGTTATTCAAGTTACAACATATGGCTAATTCAAGACCCCGTTATAACAGCTACCAATTCAGCTTTTATAGCTGAACAAACAGTCAATTTCCTTGCAAATCCACGAATCCACACACCATTGCTGCCTCTAATTAACCCACCACACCCTGCAAGCTTTGCCTCCCTTTTGTAGGCACCATCTACATTAATTTTGACCCATCCATCTGAAGGGGCCATCCACCCAATGTAGACTTCCTTCCTTGTAACTCTAATCTGGCCAAAATCTTTCCTTGCCCTACTTATCTCATCCACATACATTGTCACTACTTCTTTTCGCTGCCCAGGCATAACAAATCCCAATTCAAAATGCCTTTTGTTCCTCCAAAGCCATAGCAACCAGCAAGTTAAGCCAAATATCAAATTCCACCCCCTCTGTGTTTGCTAAGTTCCAGGCAAACCATTCCTTCCCTTGTAAAGTATCAAATTCAGTTTCCAACTGCCCATGCTTCAGCTCTTCCCACAATTCTCGTGCCATCCTGCATTCCCTCATTACATGCATTAGATTTTCACATAAATCAGCACAACAATCACAGCAATCATTACCGCCCATAATCCGACTATGCCTAGCACCTGTCAGTAGTCTATCATGGATTGCTCTCCACAAGAACAATTGAACTCTCCTAGGACCCCTCCATCTCCATAGAATACTCCACACTCGGTCACCCACCCCATGTTCATTTCTCATAAAATTGTACATGTCAGCCACTATATATCTGTTGTGCAAGGATCCACCCCAACTGATCATATCCTCACCATGCATGTTGCTTGGAGGGTTCACAACCATTATCATCCCTCTCCCTTCCTCATTAACCCATCCCTCAAGTTTATCCACATCCCATCCACCATCCAACTTCACCATCTCATTTACAGTCATTTTCCTAGCTTCGTCTGATAATTGTCCAGAACAACAGTCAATTAATTTCCTCCTATTTTCTAGCCATTTATCATCCCTAAACCTCACATTCTTTCCATTTCCTACTTCCCACCATACATTCGCTATGACTTTCGGCCATATCCTTGCAAGATTTCTCCAAATTATCGAATCTGGTTGAACAACTAAGCAATCTTTAGTTAAGTCTGTATTTCTACTATATTTACCATGCAGCACCCTTGAACATAAACTCCTTGGTTTGGTTATTATGTTCCAGCCAATTCGACCTAACATAGCATCATTCATCACCTCAAGGTTTCTCAACCCAAGACCGCCATACTTCTTTTGTTTACAGACAGTCTCCCAACTTACAACATGCAATTTTCTATGCCCCTCTTCACTTCCCCATATAAAATCCCTCTGAATCCTCTCCAAATGCTGTCTAATACCAGTTGGAATACAAGCATGCTGCATATAAAAAATAGGTAGCTGATTTGTAACAGATTGCACAAGGGTAAATCTACCAGCTAAAGACACGTTTGTTTCTTCCAACTACTCAATTTGTTTTGCATTTTGTCAATTAGATGCTGGTATTGACATCTACTATCCCTTCCCTTCTTCATCCAAGCCCCCAAATACCTTCCTAGCTCCTCTACTCTCCTAAAACCAGAGTAACTACATATCTCGTTTTGCTGCCTCCTCCCTACATTTCGTGAGAAATAAATGCTAGTCTTTAGGTTATTCACTCTCTGTCCAGAGATATTGCCAAATTCATCCAAAACATCCATCACAGTACATATGTGATTCACGTCAGCTTCGCATATAAGCAACAAATCATCAGCGAAGAGCAGATGTGACACCTCAGCCCCATTCCTTCCCAATTTCATTGGTTTCCATTTCCCACTATTTACACGATCAACAATTAAATGAGTTAATTTTTCCATACCCAAGACAAACAAATATGGAGAGAGGGGATCTCATTGTCTTAACCCCCTAGAAGGCTTAAATGTATCTCTCTACCCTCCATTCCACATAATTGACATTTCCGAAGAACCAATACATCCCATAATCACCCTTCTCAAATGCTCATAAAACCCAATTTCCTCTAACACTTTCCCAATAAATCTCCAGTTCATCCTATCATATGCTTTCTCAAGGTCTATTTTAATAATCATATACCCCTTTTTACCTTGAAGCCTACTCATAGAATGGACTAATTCTTTGGCAATAATGATATTATCATGAATGCTCCTCTTAGGAACAAAACTCGTTTGATAAGGGGACACCAAAGCATCCATGAGAGGCTTTAGCCTATTCACTAACAGTTTGGACAGCCCTTTATATAATACATTACACAATGCAACAGGTCCTTGAGAAACTGAACTACCGACGGTCCCACTAATCTCCAATTTTGTTGGTAGAAGACTGCAGGGAATCCATCACACCCCGGTGCCTTGAATCCCCCCATTTGGAAGAAGGCTCTTCTAATTTCCTCGTCACTGATTTCCCTCCCCACATTTTTTAACTTCGCTTCCTCAACCTCTCCCCATCCTTGCCTTGTTACTTTCCATTCCCGCTCTTTTTTCTCCTCCTTAAACAGCTACTGAAAAAATACCTGAAACAAATTAGCAATTTCATCCTCATCCTCAATCCAAGTTCCATTACTATTTTTCAGCATCTTCACTCTACTCCTCCTTCTTCTAATTAGCGTTTTGCATGATAATAGCGTGTGTTGCAGTCCCCTTCTTCCAACCATTGCCCCCTAGATTTCTGAAACCACAGAATTTCTTCTTGCTTAAGCGTATGCATCAGCTCCTCCTCTAGTTCACATTATAGTTTGCTTAGAAATGGATTGCTTCTTCTTTGAATACTATTTTGAATTCCATTTAGCCTATTCAACAGCCTTCTCTTCCTATTTTCAATCCTCCCAAACACCTCCTTATTCCAGCTTGTGAGATTTTGCTGCAACATTGATAATTTCACATGAACCTCCTCTTCCCCTCTCCAACTATTCCTCATAACCTCCTCAAACTGCTCATGCATTTGCCAAACGACCTCAAATCTAAAATTTTTGTGCCTACCACTCTTACTTCCTGTGTTCAGATTCACTAGAAGAGGATGATGGTCAGATCCGACTCTCGGTACAACCCTTACCTCAGCATGCTCAAACCGTTATTGCCATTCCACATTACATAAACATCTATCCAACCTTTTATACACTCGCTCAAGCCCTCGCCATTGAGGACCCTTCCATGTAAAAAATGGGCCACTAGCTCCAACGTCTATGAGCTTACATTTTTGAATCCAGTCACTGAATTTTCTGCATCTCGTACCATTTACTCCCCCCTCCTTTTTGCTCCAAAGGTGATTTAATCTCATTAAAATCTCCAGCTAATAGCCACGGGTTGTTGATCACACCAGCCATATTATTTAATAGCTCCCAAACTCTATGCCTCCTTTGATCATTGGGGTTGGCATAGATTGCTGTAAATAACATCACATTCTCGCCAAGAGACAATTTACAATGAATAAATTGCTCATCTATCACAATGACATCCACTACAATTTCATCCATCTCCCAAAGGATCCATATGCCCCCCGAGAATCCCTTAGCCTCCCTCCTCACTGAATGCTTAAAACCCCAGTTTTTGATAACTTTGGTTGCTTGGTTGCCGCTAATCCTTGGTTCCAAAATCACTACTATATTCAACTTATATCTACGTTTCATGTCTCTTAGCACAGCCGCAAATCCCTTGCTTGCTGCACCCCTACTATTCCATACTAGAAGCTTCATCATGAAGACAAAATTGTTTAAAACCAACCAGATTAGCCAACCTTTAATCAACAAGAAGAGGCGTAACATACTCCCCCTCCATGCTCATGCCCAAACTCTCAATCGGATCTTCCTCCTCCTCACGAAATTGACCACCATCTTGTTCCATGGACTCATTTCCACCTCTCTTCACCCTGTACTCACCTGGGTGCAGATTTTCTTTCCCAATAATGTTCACATCCGTCCCATAATGGCTCTCTAAGTTGGAATCTGGTACTACCTCAATGTTACCACACACATGTTGTTTCACTGAATTTGTACCATTGAGATTCCCTTTATTATTTACTACTAACCCACTCCTCGCCCTTCCATCCTTCTCCTTCCTTACCTCATGATTAATCTTTTTCACAAATCTTCCTTTTAACCCCTCTGAACCCCTGCTGGTCTCCCCCTTACTACCACTCTTACCAGCTTTGAAATGAAATTTTTTATCTCCCTCACCCTGTCCCAATGGAACCTCACTTATATTAACCTCTTCCTTCCCCTTCTCTACACCTCCATGCCTCTCCTCATCTCCAGAAATCACATTGAGCACAGAAAACCATGACCCTGATTGTTGCCCAGGTGCAGACATAACACTCCGCCTTGGTTTTCTGGTCCTTTGAACTGTTTTCCACAAATCTTTTTCAACTGGACTGACAGGTTCATTCCCTTTATTATCCCCTAAACCCTCCACTTCCATGCCTTGCTCATTAGTTTTCCTATGGAAGGCATCACACCCTTCTTTATTGTGTCCAAACCAGCCACATTTAGAACACAGTAGGCCCAAGCTTTCATATACCACAGACAGAACCTGACCCTCAACAATAAACTTAGGTACCAGTGGCTTAGTTAGATCTAGCTCTACACACATGCGAGCAAATTTACCCCTAGCCCTTTGAGCCGTATGAACATCCAATCGAATCGCCTTACCAATGTAATTGCCTAAATTTAATAGGAATTTTTTGTCAAATAGCGGTGCAGGTAAGTCAGGGAGTCTAATCCAAGCTACTACAGATTCAATCTTCTCACTCTTTGGATTAAATTCAGGGCGCCATCTAGAAACACTTAAGTACGCATCAATATGGGTAAAATTGTCACAATCTCATTTATTACATGAAACTGGACTTATAAATAGGACCAAATTTTTTGGTCAAACTGGACTTATAAATAGGACCAGAGTGGTACTCCTCTAATAATAAATATAAGATAGAGTTGACTTTTTCTTGGAGGGGTTAAAGAAGCTAAATAAGTTACTAAATCATATTATATATTGTGTATCCTTAAATTATATATCAGTTTATTAGTCAAACTAATTAGTTTAGAGAGAAAAATAAAAATAAAAATATTCTAAAGTAATTTAATTAGCTTCCTTAATTTCTATAAAAAAATTTAAATTTTTCTTATATTTAGGACCAGAGCAAGTATAATATTTTACTTGCTGATGTTGTTTTAGGTCAGGGAACTTCTTGGCAGAAATCTCAAGATGCTGATGAGAGAGAACCGGGATTGGCTAATGTTTGAATGTTATGCATTGTTTGTTTTGATTCTTTTATAGTGTTGTTGTATTTTCTGTTTCTTTGGCGAGTTTCCTGTGTGTTAAGTCATATTCTTAGGTTTTTCCGTGAGTTTTATTTGACTTTAGCTATTAGAGAGTGAGCTCCCTATTTTTTGTGATGAATAAAATAGACTCTTTCTGCAAAAAAAATAAAATAAAATAATGCAATGATGATTATTATCAATATGTTTGGTTTATTATAAGCAAGATGTTGAGAAATTATATTTTTAGTTAGTCAGATTATAAAAGGTCCAAAATGTCCCTCAAACAAAAAAAAATCTCCATCCCCAATCATCTTTTTTTTTTTTGGTTGTCCATCCGGTTCACCGGGGTTTCGCCTCGACTAATTCGGATTCGACCCGCGTCGCGCATCTGGCTTTGGTGGTAGAGTCTCCCAGCGGGGGGTTTTTTTTTTGTATTCACAAGGCTCAAACCCGAGACATTGCTTAAGCAACATAAACCGCTTACCACTTATTGTAATACCCGGATAAGTATTTATCTGAAATATTATATTTTAATAAATAATACTTATTGGAAATAGGTGAATATGTGGTATCAAATTTGTAGGGAAAAATCTCTTGAAAATTAGAGTGTCAAAATTACGAAAATGCCCTTGTGGAGCATAAAGTGACTTAATGAAATTATGAAAAATCCTTAGAGACAATAAAATAATTATTAAAAATTAGAGAGTATGTTGTCTCTAATTTAGACAATTTTTGGGATTTATTTCCTTGGAAAATAGTAAGGGAAAAATTTAAAAGTATTCGGGATCATTATTGACCCCATGATTTTTATATTTTACATGAAGTGTAAAATACCAATGTCAGAAAAAGTTTGTGAGATAATGATTAATTCTGAGTAAGAAAATTATCCACAATTAGTAAGTGATTAATTAAGTAATTATTGGCTAATTACTTAAGCATAAACAAAGGAAAATTCAAAGATAATTATGTAAAACCCTATAATTAGTGGTTTATGGCTAGAAATAGCATAAAACATATTTGCTAATTAATTGGAAATTATGGAGAAAAATTGGTGAGATTAAGTAATTTTAAGCCTAAATACAAGAATGGACCAATAGGGAAATTTTGTAAAATAATTATTAAATAATTATTTTATATAATATTAATTAATTATTAATTAAATAAAAAACGAAAATAATAAAAAATGGACCAGCTAAGTATGACCGAAATTTTGAAGGAGAATTGGATAAGAATTGGAAGGGAAATATCAAGATATTATTGCAAGTTGCAATATAATATAATATATGTAAATAGTAATCAAAGTAAATAAACATCGATAGAAATTGGATCCTATCTAGAGAACCAGGAGTGAAATTTCTAAAGTCAGTAAAGAATATGAAAGAGTGGATTTTTATCTTGAAGTAGACTGCTCCTAAGTTAATTCGAGATCGGTAGAGCATTTTGATAATAAGACGAAATAGGGTAATCATGAAAAGGCAGATAGTCACAGATTTAGAATTTGAAGAAAATAAATCGTAACTCAAAATCTGAGGATGAGTTTATGATTATCTGGACATATTTGAAATCAGTGAATTTTTGTCCAGAGATTGATAATTCCGGAAATTCGTTCCGTAACCGGCACGTTTTTCCGTAAAACTTCAGCAGGACCGTTGAAACCCTGTATGGGATCAAAAATTAGGTTAACTTAGACATTTCTAATGAGAAAGAAAAGGTCTTCAAAGTTGTGATTCTGAATCTCTGAGATTTTGCGCGATTACGTGATTCGGGCACCGATCGGGAAACTTATCGGTAAAAGCTTCTAGAAAGGACCACATGGCACCTTGTGATTGGCCAAGGGATGTCACCTAAGGGGGGAAAGGACGGCTGCCAAGTGGGATGGAGAGGATCAAGACACATTGTAGAAGTGCGATCCGACAGTCTATATCCGGTATGAAAAAGTAGTGAATAGTGTCACAATTTTCCCTATAAATAGAGGCCTTTGCCTCTTCACAATTCACACCAAAACCACAATTAGAAGAGTTAGAGAGAAGTTAGAGAGAGAAGCTCTGGAGGAAGTAGCAGCGAAGCTCTGAGTAAGTTCTTCGATACTTAGTCTTAAGCTTCCGTAGTTCTTTCGGTAGTTAGAGTAGAAATGCTAGATTAGTCTTTAATCTTCCAAGTATGATTAGATATCATATGATAGGGGTATTTTAGTCATGAATTTCAAAAACCATGGTGGGGTCGAAGTTCTGGCAAAAATTTTGGAAGATTAGAGTCAAAGTAGCGAAGCTCTGACGAAATTTCGCCGACTAGTAAGGATAGGGGCAAAATGGTAATTTTTACCTAAAATGCCTGTTATGATGTGAATCATTAATTAATATGATTTATATTTCAAAAATTATGTTGGAGTAGGAGTTATGTTGAAATTTTGGAAGATTAGGGTCAAAGTAACGAAGTGCTGACGAAATTCCGCCGATTAGGGGGTCAGGGGTAAAATGGTCATTTTGACTAAAAATGTTCGTCGTAATGATAGATCCTTAACAAATGCGTCGTTATGTTGATAGGATATCCTTGATTACGTTTTGACCTACTGTCGTACCGTATTCCGACAGAAATACCGACGACCGTCAACGAAGGTACGTCCGCGTACTGTAACATTAACTCTTATGTTTATGGTATGCATATATGTGCTATGTGTATTGTTATGGTATGGTTATTGAATGCAAATATGTTAGAACAGTTTGGTGCCGAAGGAAAGGCTAGTCTATGTGGGTAAGCCATTAAGTCGCCGTGAACTCGGTGAGGCCCCCATGATAGACACTTACCTGGCCATTCTGTTCGGTTTACGGAAGTATGTATGTTCGCGTACTGTAATACTAATCTGATGCATATAGTATGCGTGTATGAGATGTGAGTATGGTATGTGTATATGTGGTGTGTTGTTAGAATGCATATTATGTTAGAATATAACTGTATGCATGCTGGGAGCGATATATCTGTAAGGCTGGGAGCGATACATCTATATTGCTGGGAGCGATACATCTGTAGTGCTGGGGGCGATATATGTGCATGCTGGGAGCGATACATGTGCATTGGTTGGGTGTGGTTTATATGTTGTGTTGATGTTGTTGTGTAACCCATATGTGTGTATGTATACATGAGGTTAATCATTACTCGAGATCCGGTGCGGATCTCGGCTCTTAACATAGCATCGTGGTTGGAAGGACCGAGGAACGAGGAGAGAGGAAAGCAAAGAGGTTCAAGGTTCCTACCAAGACTTTCCGATTTTTGAAAACTCTCGGTTACTATACCGCTTCTGTAACTAGCCAGTGGGCATTTTGAATATATATCAGTTACACTCTTGTTCCGATGCTCTACTCTGATGAAAAAGATTTTATACTGCTTTTGGAAAACGGGATGTTACACTTATACCAACCCCCGTTAGTCCCCCAATCATCTTCTTACTCAGCTGCCAAAACATCAGTGCCAACGCAAAACCAATGAGTAAGTTTTAAAAAAGTTTGAGCAATAAAGTCACAATAACGAATTGAAAGGGAAGAAATACATAAATCAAGTTTTAACTGCGGGTTCAAATTGTACTGCGGGAAAAAATAAAATAATCTTCCATATAGATCTTAAACCACATAAATGTGAAAATCTTGAGCATGATAGAATACAAATATGAGAGGAAGACATTCAAAGCTTTGAATGTTGATGGTGAGGGATAGAAATGATGTTGGTAATGGAATGAGGGAGACACATGAGAGCAAAAACAAATGTGATTAGAGGGTAAAGAAGACATTATGAAATATCAATGAATGTTAATCGAGGATTAAAAGGAGACATAAATGGGCATAACCGAGTTTTGGTAATTATTATTAGGGAAAAACACTTCTCATGTTGTAGGAAAAATGTATTTTCTTGTCACACACACATGAAATAGTGGGACCCGCATATATATATATATAATGTTATATATATGTGGGTCCCACTATTTCATGTGTGAGTAGGAATCTTCTTCTTCTCATGCAACATGAGAAGTTTAAACCCCTTATTATTATGATGGTAAACCCATTATCAAACTAAAAACAACTAAACACTGTTTTTTAGGAAAGCGATCCTGAATTCCTGATTACTATTACATGCTTGCAAAGAGGTTAAACAGAATGAACTTTGAGTGTCTTGTTTTGTTTTAGGCCGAAAGAATCCATTGAATATATAATTGGTTCTTTTTTGAAGAGTGAAGTTTGGGCTCAAAAGATGTTTTTTCTTCTTCTCTAACCTAGTCCCATTAAGCCGTATTTGTCGGCCTAGCTCTTCCCACCGGCTCCAAATTAAAATTAAAATTAAAATATAGGAAATAATATAGGAAAATACTATTTGAACTTGAAATTTCTAAATCAGTAATTATCTATAGCAGTATAGGTATTGATTAAACTTGAATAGGAATATGACTACTAATTTTATTAGAAAATAATTGATTTGAGATTTTAAAGTTTAAGTGGCATTTTCTTACATTTTCCCCTAAAATATAATTATACAAGTATTGATTTGCATTTCAAATAAAATAAATTTTTATTTTATTTTTAACAATCATATACTTCCTCTTGTCTTTAATATAAGACATATTAAGAAAGTTGATTTTGATCCTAAATATAAGAGATAATTTTTATATTTGTCAATTTTTATCTAATTTATCCCTAATGATGTTCCTTCAACAATTATTAAGGAGGTGATGAAATGAGAGAAATAAAGAAGATAACTAGGGTGTTTTACAGTTTTTTCATTTTGGACATTTTGTTTAAGGAAATGAGGGAATTAAACAAGTTTTGAATGTTTTAGAAAATATTTAACATATTAAAGAAATTCTTTAATTTAATCAAATTAGTTAAATATGTCTTATATTAGGGATTAGTTTTATAAACTTAAGATTAGGGTGAGCAAAATCCAACCAGAACCAATTCATTTTGGTTTTTTCAATTTTGGATTCAATTTTTATACACTTTATGTTTGCTTGTTAGAAAAAAAAATTGGTTAAAAACCAAAAGGCTGAAATTAATAGTAGAATGTCCATCATTACTTAAGATTATTGTTGTCTAAAACTAGTATAAGAATGTACGTTTTTACTAGGGTCATACGTATTGAAACACAAATAAAAACTGTTATGAGTAGAAACTGGTAGAAACGTAGCTTAAACATGTAAAAATGGTAAAAACGTACGTTTTTACAGTTTCTACTGTTTTTACTTTAACAAAAAAAAGGAAGAAAGTTTTTTTCCCCAAAGAAAGATGAAAAGTTGAAAACCTATTTCATTTCGATAAGCTTAAAGACGAGGTAACAAAACTACCATCATCATGGGAAAGACATTTTATGACAGCAATAACTACCAATTATAATTGGTGTCCAATATCACAAAAAAACAGTAATTATCTTGATAATATTCATCGCACGGAAAAAACCAGAGAAAGACTCTCTCTAGCGCAATCTCCTTGTTTCTCTTTCAGACTCGAGAAGGGTGAGAATGTCTCCTTTTCTCACTGATCCTTTCACATTCCTCATTGAATTTTAAGTAGTGATTTATGATTTTTTTTTCCACACTCACATATAATTTTGAGCTATGACCTTAAATAGTAAAAAGTAGAAACTTTACGTTTCGTGTTGTTTTTACGATTTACGTTTTCACCACCCCTACCATATTTATGTAAAAACTAGATTTTGATAACATTACTTAAGATATTTAATTTTAATAAAACTAAAATATATACAATTTTTTGTTTTATCATTAATCTATAATAAACTTTTTTATTAATATCTTAAAATATACTTATTTTGATTATGATTAAATTGAATAAAAATGCATAAAACATGTAAGAGTGAATTCGTCCCGTTTGTTTTCCAACAACATGTAACATGTAAGAGGGCGTAGGTTTTGACCAAAAAAAAAAAGAGGGCGTAGGCACACAAAGGAACCAAAACGACAGCGTTTACTGACTGCCTCTGTTTGGTCGTAGCCTAAAATCAATTCCTGAAACCAGCATATCTTTCACATCTCCCGTTCTCGTTACTGATCTCGCAGGGGAAGAAGAAGACGAAGAAGAGGGTGGCTTGACCCGAACAAAATTCAGCGAGATGAGTAGGAACGATTCTAAGTACTTCTCCACCACCAAGAAGGGTGAAATTCCTGAGCTTAAAGAGGAGCTCAATTCCCAGTACAAGGTTTCTCTGCATTTTCTCATTTCTACGATTTTTCCGATCCGTTGTGTCGGCAGTTAATTCCTTGTTAGCAAGTCGCAGATCCCTTGCGATTTTCAGTTCTGGGATGTTGTTCTGTTATATCGAGTTCTGTCATTTCCGGATCCATGTTGAAATACTTCGTATTATTGTAATACTTGGTGTTTCATGAATGATCTGGTTATTTTTCTTTGATCTCTCTACGCTGCTATTTGGGTTGCTTACGGTTTTTTACAGAGTGTTTTGTTTGTCGGTTGAGAATGAGTTGGATTTAAAGTAAATTGCATGTTCAAGTTAGTCAAGCTCAATTCTTTGTTATGAATATTGTGGGAATGGTTGACTGGTAAACTATTATGCTACTAATATCCAGATTTAGATGAATTTGATTTAGATACAAGTCTTAAGATATGTTTTAGGCTCGCCAAAATTTATTGCTTCACCTGCCCCTGTAATGCTTTCTCACCAATGGAAGGCATTGCTACATTTGTCTGTGTTTCTGGGAGAATTTCTTCGACTAGCCCTTCGTTTAAGGGAAGTTAGATTTTAGGACTCAAATGCGAGCTTTGGGATTTGCTTGTTTTATGGGTCTTCTCTTTGTTGCATTTTTAGTATGTTATGCTGGCCCCACTTACTGCTAGTTGATATTGTAAATTGGAAAGCGTGTGAGCCTTAACATTTTTGACTTGTTTTTCAGGATAAAAGGAAAGATGCTGTAAAAAAAGTGATTGCTGCTATGACTGTCGGGAAGGATGTTTCATCATTGTTTACGGATGTGGTAAATTGCATGCAAACAGAAAATTTGGAGTTAAAAAAGCTGGTCTACTTATATCTGATTAATTATGCAAAAAGTCAGCCTGACCTAGCAATACTTGCAGTGAATACATTTGTGAAGGTAAAGCCTGGAATGACCAATATTTCCTATTTTGTTCCTCATGATTGTCAACTGTTGGTTATGGTGTTATGCTTAGCTATTAATTACCCCATTCGTTTATGGGCTTTGCATGCAACTTTGGTTCCTAAGTTTAAAGGCTAAGCATGCACATATTGATTCTGCAATTCTACTGCAATGTATGTATCCCGTTTCCCCAAGAATCATGCTTCCACACAGTGTACACTATTCGTTATAACCGCAAGTTGGGTCAAAGGCTCCAAGATTAATGTGCCAAAAGGGGTCATTGCCTATTGATGACTCAGTCAAGTTTCCTTTAGTTAGGACCTTTTCTTTGTTACTTAAATCTATATGTTCATTCTTTCTTCAACCATTTTCTCGGGGGTCATGCAATGGTCATTTTTAGTTGTCCTTCACCATATTTTTTCCCCCTTATTTTCTACTATCTTAATTTTTACTCATGCAAGGAACTTTTTCCCATACTTTAGTGCCTCTGGCTTCAAGGCACTGCCGCCATTCTTGGAGGAAAGGAAAAGGAAAGGGGGAAGGGAATCTTAGTAGAGGATGATGCTTTTTTGATTTTTGAGATAGTGACTCCTTTGCTTTGGGGTATTTTGAATCAATTTTAGCCTGCTTTATAGACTCTGAATTTTAATCAGAAATCACAAATTATAGCTCTTGAATCGAATTGAATTTTTCACACCCACCACCCTGTTAGAATTAATCTGTAGCTGCGAACTTATACCTTCTTTTATTTTATTAATCAATGCTTCACAGGATTCACAAGATCCAAATCCTCTAATTCGTGCTTTGGCTGTGCGGACAATGGGATGCATACGTGTTGATAAAATTACTGAGTATCTGTGTGATCCCCTTCAAAGATGCCTAAAAGTAATTGCACTGTACTGTGTACTTTTTCATGTTTCTGTTATTATGTTTTCATATAATGTTGATAACAATGAAGATTTCTCTCTCTCTCTTTTTAACCCCATACTTTGATATTATAATTTAACAGGATGATGATCCTTATGTCCGTAAGACAGCAGCTATTTGTGTTGCCAAACTTTATGACATTAATGCAGAGTTAGTTGAGGATCGAGGTTTCTTGGAATCCTTGAAGGATTTGATATCCGATAATAATCCAATGGTTGTGGCCAACGCTGTTGCAGCACTCGCTGAAATACAGGAAAATAGTAGTAAACCCATATTTGAGATCACTAGCCACACACTCTCCAAGCTCCTCACTGCTTTAAATGAATGTACAGAGTAAGTTCTGCTCTTATAATTTTTATCTAATTGCAAATAGGAGTTCTTTTGCTATGAGTTTTAATGCAAGTTCTCAGCATTTTGGCTTCATAGGAGAACAATACTTTTGATTTATAACCATTATGCTTTTTTAATTATATATTTGTACATTTTCCATAGGGTACTAGATTATAGTTAACCTTCTTATGAATTTACATGCTTAGAATTTATAAGTATTTTATATTTGCATTGTCAGGCTTTTACTTCTTATGGAATAACCCATTTGGACAACTTTGTTGTGTTTTTAAGTCACTTGAGCTTGTTGTTTTCTTTTAAATTTTCCATACATGAGGATTTCTTCCTGCCCCCATGGATGATGTGTAATGATGACGATGACAGCGACCAAATATTGGTTCAATTATCTAACACAACTTGTTTTTACTTGACATGCTAGGTGGGGCCAAGTCTTCATATTGGATGCTCTTTCGCGATACAAGGCAGCTGATGCTCGTGAGGCAGAGAACATAGTAGAACGGGTTACCCCACGGTTGCAGCATGCCAATTGTGCAGTTGTACTATCAGCTGTGAAGGTGATTTTTTTCTGTAACTTGTTATCTTGTTGCTATGTGTTGATGCTGATATCTCAGAGTTTACATTTTATACGGTTTGCTAAGTGAAGCTAAGTACTTTGCAGATGATCCTTCAACAAATGGAGCTTATCTCCAGTACTGATGTGGTTCGGAATCTTTGCAAAAAGATGGCTCCCCCTCTTGTGACTCTACTGTCTGCAGAACCTGAGATACAATATGTTGCCCTGCGAAACATCAATCTCATAGTACAAAGAAGACCAACAATTCTTGCTCATGAAATAAAGGTGATTTAAACATAATATTCTAAACTCACCACTTCTTCAGACCCTTGGACTTAACTCCATTATGGAGTTTTTTTTCGATTTGATCAAGGGTTTCCCCTTTCATTATGGAGTTTTTATTCTATTTGCAGGTGTTTTTCTGCAAGTACAATGACCCAATCTATGTGAAAATGGAGAAGTTAGAAATTATGATTAAACTTGCTTCAGACCGAAATATAGATCAGGTAAACTTTACATGGTGGTGTTGTCAGTTCATATTTTTCCTTCCTTCTTCTGGTTTTGGTAAATCTTTATTTACTGTAGATGCGGCAATAATTTATCCTGTTACATGCCTTAGACCTGTATATAACTTCATTCATTTGGTGCAGATTTGAACTGTTACCCTGTGGTTAAGCCATTTAATTCTGTAGAACATTTTTTCCATGTGAAGTCTTTGGAGTTTGCAGCTTCACACCATGTAATATATCTACCATAGGATTAGTTTTGATATGTTTTGCCCTTTCCCTTGAAATGCCTGCAGGTTTTATTGGAATTTAAGGAATATGCTACAGAAGTTGATGTAGATTTTGTTAGAAAGGCTGTTCGAGCAATTGGTCGTTGTGCCATCAAATTAGAGAGAGCAGCTGAACGATGCATTAGTGTTTTGCTTGAGTTGATTAAGATAAAAGTAAATTATGTGGTTCAAGAGGCAATCATTGTCATCAAAGATATCTTTAGAAGATACCCTAATACGTAATGCTATCTTTGCTTTTCTGCATTTATCTAGAACAGAAGTTTGCACAGTTGGTGATTACTGATTACTTTTGTATTTCAATATTTGATCTTCCTTTCAGATATGAGTCCATTATTGCAACACTTTGTGAGAGCTTGGATACCTTGGATGAGCCAGAGGCCAAGGTACTACTTCCCCTGCAATCTCTGTCGTTTTTATGGTTCATCATTATGCATGCTTATCTTCTTATCCCCTTTCTTGTGTGTACAGGCATCGATGATTTGGATAATTGGTGAATATGCAGAAAGAATTGACAATGCTGACGAGCTTCTGGAAAGTTTTTTGGAAACTTTCCCAGAAGAGCCTGCACAAGTTCAATTACAATTGCTGACTGCTACTGTTAAACTTTTCCTTAAGAAGCCAACTGAGGGTCCTCAGCATATGATTCAGGTTCTGCCTAATATAATGCATGTGTTTGCAAAAACTGTTTTCCCCCATCTTAAACTGAATGTCTTTGCACCTTCTGTTTCATCTTCGTGGCTTCTTGTCACAGATATAGGCTATTTTCCGTGTATAGATATGTGCCTGTATACTTTTTATTACTATAGTATTATCTGAAAGAAAGATCTTGACATTATTTCAGAGGTGCATCTTTGAGATTATATCTGGAAGAACTGCCAGAAGAATTCGATCTAGAAAAAAATATGGCATTGTTCATTTATTCTAAAAATAAGATATAACTTCTTACAAACAAGATAAATTCAGGCATATGAAGAGCAGATCTTTAAGATTACATCTAAAACAACTGCTAGAAGAATGAAATCTAAAAGGAAAACGTGTCAGATCTTAGTCAAGATCAAAGTGTTGTCTTTGTGGTGATAAAGTAAAAATAAAAATAAAATAAAAGGCTCTTTGTTTTTCCCAGTATAAATGTTGTTTGTACATTCTCCAAATCTTACCATGCCAACCTTTGGTTGAAAAAATCTCACCATGCCAACTTTCACTTAAATGTTCACATTCGCAGGTTGTTTTGAACAATGCAACTGTGGAGACAGATAATCCTGATTTGCGAGATCGTGCATACATATATTGGCGTCTCCTATCAACTGATCCTGAGGTTTGTTTTCTTGAATTTGAAAATTAGTCTCTTGCTTTGCATTTCCCTTATCTGCATCCGCTTAGTTGATATGATTCTTTTCAAAATAATGAGATGATAAAATCTCAAAGGCTGCTCCCTGAATGTGCTTCCCAACTGAGAGAAAGGAGTAGGGGGCCTGGCAAAATTTGATAATGAAAGGGGGACTCAATTCTTTACATCAGACTGATCCAAAACTTGAGTGGCCCTTGCACTTGACTGGAACTGAGATGCGCTGTCTTAGGTGGCGTCATGTTCTGGTCTGGTTGACCACAAGACAATTGTTTGACCAGATTTAAAATTCCTCACGTGCTTATCTAATTCTTTGAAACCCTGAGGATACCTGTACATACATCTCCTAAGGCTTAAGGCATCATAAGAGTTCTGCATTGCCCAAGATTCCACTCAGAGAAAATGATCACCCTATCAATTCAATTCCCAAACTTCCTCAAAAATAATCCTTTTATGTTCAAAACCATAAAAAATCACATTAATTTCTCTTAACACTCGTATTGAATCAGGATCTTGTTACCACTCAAACACCTGAGCACTTGGAGTTTAGTTATAGGGGAGCTACAGCTTGTTAACTGGTGGCTCCTTGTGGAGAACTTATTTTTTTGTCATTCAGTCCTGTTTAATTTGATTAGTATGCAGCTAAAATTGAGAGTAGTGTTCTCACTCTTTGCAATTGATGGACTTCTCTTCCTCAGGCAGCTAAGGATGTCGTGTTAGCTGAGAAACCTGTGATAACTGATGATTCAAACCAGCTTGATTCTTCTCTTCTTGATGAACTCCTGGCCAACATTGCTACACTGTCTTCTGTGTATCACAAGCCCCCAGATGCATTTGTAACCCGCGTGGTCGCTTCAGCCCAAAGAACTGAAGATGAAGACTATCCTGAGGGAAGTGAAGTGGGATATTCTGAGTCACATCCTTCTGATGGCCCTGTTTCACCATCTGCTGCCAGGCAAGCACCTGCATCTTCTGCACCTGTGGCAACTTCTCCTCCAGCTGCACCTGTGCCAGATTTACTTGGTGATTTGATCGGCATGGATAACAATTCCATCGTACCTCTTGATCAACCAGTTACTCCTACTGGGTAAGAGAAAAAAGAGATCCTTGTGTTTAATGATTTGTATTATTTTGAAGTCAATTGTCCACTATATGCTTTTCATGCACTTCTTATGTGATTAAAGAGTCCTTGTAATTCTGTTGCAAGTTATAAAATACTTGATATTGTGATCTATTAGCAATTTAAAGCTCTGGTAATTTTTAAATATCAAAGTATTACTCTTGAAGATGGAAAAGAGAAGACAATAAAATATCAGTGCCCCAGACATTTCTTAAACCTTCATTGCTTACTCTGCTTGTTATTAATCAAACTTAACTAGGTCCTCTGCACTGATTGCAGGCCTCCATTGCCTGTTTTGCTACCTGCTTCAACTGGTCAAGGTTTACAAATCAGTGCACAGCTGACAAGAAGGGATGGGCAAGTATTTTACAGTTTGCTGTTTGAGAACAACTCTCAGATTCCACTTGATGGATTTATGATACAATTCAACAAGAACACGTTTGGTCTCGCAGCTGCAGGACCCCTTCAGGTTTCTGATGTTAATGGTTTTACCTTTTACTTGGAGTGGGATTTGTCCATCACATTTAAGTTCGAATAGATTTTCACCAAAGCAAAAGTTATAATAAATGGCTTATTTTCTATCAGGTTCCACTGTTGCAACCTGGAACATCTGCAAGGACACTATTACCTATGGTCATGTTCCAGAACATGTCCCAAGGTCCTCCTAGCTCACTTTTGCAGGTTGCTGTAAAAAACAATCAACAACCTGTGTGGTATTTTAATGACAAAATCTCCCTGCACGCATTCTTTACTGAGGATGGAAAAATGGAACGTGCTACTTTTCTAGAGGTATACTTGTTTCACTTTTCTCTCTCTTAAAAATATAACATGTTTCCATTTAAGAACATCATTGCAAGCTGCCTTGTTAGCCTCGGGTTCCATGCAATATATTTGCTCAAGATCTAACTAAGCTATATAACTAATGTGCTGAATTTTCAATTTGTTCCCTTGGATAATTTATTATAACTGAGTCAGACGAATTCCATTAAATGTCCAAAAACTTTAGCTCAGTAGATGGTTAGATGAAGTGTCCTTAAGGTCGCCCAAGCACTAGATTTAGATTTGGGACAATTATTGCCGTAGGATTGAAGGGGAGAATCGAACAGTATGAGTTCCAATGATTTTGACTTGCATGTATAAATAGAAACCTGATCACGAAATCTGATGCAGACATGGAGATCCCTTCCGGATTCAAATGAGGTTTCCAAGGACTTCCCCAACCTAGTGATTGGCAGTGTGGAAGCAACAGTGGAACATCTGGCTGCATCAAACTTGTTCTTTATCGCAAAACGCAAGAATGCAAACCAGGATGTCTTCTACTTCTCAACAGAAATCCCCAGAGGCATGCCATTCTTGATTGAACTCACCACAGTGGTTGGAAATCCTGGTGTGAAATGTGCAGCCAAGACTCCCAACCCTGAAATGTCAGGTCTTCTCTTCGAGGCCATCGAGACACTTCTCCAGGGTTGATTCTTTTTTCATTCATATACTTTTTCCTTTTTCCTTTTTGAATTTAGATTTTGTGTTTATATGTTGTTTTTCTTAGCATCTGCAATAGATACGTTAAGCTGGTGTGTTGTAACTTCTCTATTCTTAAAGAATCACCCAGTGAGTGACCTTCTCTGCTGCCTCAACCTGTATCGCCATTTTGTCAAATTGGGGAGTTTGAGAACCAAAATATTGTTTGTAGTCTTTGTGGGCAGCATTTTGATACAGGTTCGATGGCTTGTAAGTTTTGTTGTTTTCTTTGTATAATGATTACTTGGTGCTGTGAGTATCTTGCATTTTCACTTGTATTGTTGTCCGATACAACTCTTATTTTAATTTTAATACTAATAAATTAGCATAGGAAACATTGTTTAACTTTGTTTTAAGCGACATATTGGCCTGATCTTAATTATTAAATGGATGGATGAAAGTGAAACACTATGGTTTATCATGAGTTATTATCTCAGCAATGACCTCTTACCTTGAGCATTTGCCTCCTAGTGTATTTTTAAGGGTAAATGAGTAAAAATACACATGTGCTTTATCCCCGGGAGCACCTAACACCATATGCTTATTTTGGAAGTAAAAATACACATGTGGTTACCATTTTAGAGCAAAAGTCACATCCTACCGATATGTTACTGTTCACTTCAGCTCTTTCTCACTCATTACGGTAACATAACGGTGAGATGTGACTTTTGCTCTAAAATGGTAACCACGTGTGTATTTTTGTTTCCAAAAAAAGTATATGGTGTTGGGCGCTCTTGAGAATAAAGCACATGTGTATTTTTGCTCCTTTACTCTATTTTTAACCATGACCCAAGATGTATGCTTGCTGAACCCAACTACCAAATTTATAAGAGGAACCAGGAAAAGTTTATGATTTCATGGGTGAACTCTTTTAATATTTATTTTTTAAATTATGTCTTCCATGAATTTTCTTTTTGACCAGCTTCTCTAAAACTTGATGTATCTATTGCAGTGCGAGAGCGACAAGCTGTTACAATTGAGAGCCACGTGATGTAATCTTCTTTTTGACCAGACTTATTTATTTAATTTCATGAAATGAAGGAAAAAAAATAAATTATTTAATTTAAACATGTCATATAATCTCTCTAAAATGTCGTGAAACATTATATATTAGATTATATACTAATTTATAAGTCAGGTAAATTAGTTTTAAAAAATGATAAATATTTATATAATAAATAAAATGAAAAAATATTTTACATTTAGAATTAAACTGTATCTTCAAATTAAGTCGTACATTAGGGCTTGAAGAGTATTACATCAATTTAAGTTATCGCAGTAAAATGGATAAAATTTTAAAAGATAATAAAATGTAGAATCTAGAGAAAATCTTAATGAATACCGTGTGAATTTCAAAATCTAAAATGGGTGATTTCTTAATAAAATGAGTTGTCAATTATTTTAATTTTCTTGTTAATTTTATTATTATTGTTGTCGATAATATTTTAAAGTTCAAGTAGTATATTTCTATTATTTTTCCTAGAATCTATGAAGGGTACGACTTTAGCATGATAGAAGTTAAGAAAATTTTATATACCGATGAATCACATTTGAAACTTCCCTATCTACATCTCCAAGTCACAAGAACATTTTCTTGAGACAAAAAAACTTCTAAAACATATTTTTTTGAGTTTGAACATGTATATGAATTCATGATCCAAACTCAGACACGCCTGAAAGCATTTAAGACCAAAATAAGAGCATTATTAGAAGAAGCCTTCCTCCATAGGAAATGCTGAACATAATAATAACCTTGAAAACAAATCGTGCTTTACAAAAAAACTTGCCTCCTTAATACCTCTCCCATCTTTAATATAAAAATAATTGACTTTGTTTTAGAGAGATTAAGAAAGATAAATAAATGACTTAATCATAATATATGTTGTATATCATTGAATTATATATTATTACCTTTGGTTCTAATTATAAGACTGAGTTGACTTTTTTTTTTTTGAAAGATTAAAGAAGCTGAATAAATTATTTAATCATATCATATGTTGTGTATCTTTAAATTATATATTATTTTATTAATCAAACTAATTAGTTTGGAGGAAAAAAATACTCTGAAGTAATTTAATTAGCTTCCTCAATTTCTCCAAAAAAATCAACTTAGTATTATAATTAGGATCAGAAGAATAGTTTATGAATCACAAAAATTAGTTTGAAGGAAAAATGATAAATATAAATACCCTGAAATAATGTATTTAACTTCCTTAAACTTTTCAAAAAAATTAACTAGATCTTATATGTAAGACCGAGGTAGTACCATATTTCTTTTCCTCTACATGATATTTAACTCGGTCTTATTGGAAGCTTAATAGGCAAAAGGAAATTAATAATTTTCTTATAACTTAACAAATTATAACTTTCATATGTTGGATACTCCCTCTGGTCCTAATTATAAGACCTAGTTGACTTTTTTGGAGAGATTAAGGAAGCTAATTAAATTACTTTATAACATTTTTATTTTTATTTTTTTCTTTAAACTAATTAGTTTAACTAATAAACGAATATATAATATAAGAATACACAACATATGAAATGATTAAGTAACTTAATTAGCTTCTTTAATCTCTCCAAAGAAAGTCAACTAGGTCTTATAATTATGACCGAAGGTAGTATTAGATAGGTGGATTATTTTTCTAAAAAGAAAAAACTCACGGGTCGAGTTACATACCCAACCATGAAAGCTCCGTAACCCGCCCGGCTCAAGAAACTCTGGTTGATTTCTAAATTTCTTTTTGTACGATCATGAATCAGAGTTCAGAGTAATACTCCAAAGGCAAGTTGGGGGGAAAAAATTTCCAAAAGCAGACTCTGAGGTTAACGCCAACGCTCTTGGCAAAAATGGAGGCACTGAGGAACGGATTTTCGGTGTTAGAACTGGATGCCGATGATAGTAAAGTGACCGTCAACTCTGTTGCTTCTGCAGCCACTGGGAGCACCAGCGCTTCAGGTTTCTCCCCCTGTCTAAATTTTCACTGATTTTGCATACCCTACTTCATTTTCACTTCTTTCATGAAATCCCCGCTGGCACTTGCTTTTGGATTCGGCTGTGAGTATTTTGGAGACAACCCAATATATTTTCTTGATGATTTTATGCTCAAGAGGTTGGTTGAAAATTTGAAAGCAATTAATATATGTTCTTAAGGAAATCGGAAAGAAAGTGGGTTCTTTTAGATTGTTGGTGTCAGTTGTTTGCTAAGTTATCGAATGCATTAGGTAATGCCAATTTGTCTTGAAGGGAATGGGTTTACTATTGACTGACATACTTCTGGGCTTGTTAGTTTATGTGAATATTTATTACGGTTGAAAGATTCGTGTGCTTGAGAAAACTGAGCTTCATAATTATCGTAAACAAGGCAATTGCTGGCCAGTGGGATTGCATGTGTTGATTATGAAGTATGAACTGATGGTCGGAATGCAGTTTAAGATTGTGTTAAATAGTCATTGATTGTTAGCCTAAGGCCTATGGTTATTTGCTTGTTGTTTTTAAGTTTTACGTAACAGAATTAAGAACCTAAGTTAAGAGATGAAGGGACTGCATGTGTTTACTGTGGCTTCAGAGGCTATATTTACAGATTTTCAAGACCAGGGTCAATTCAGATTTTGAAATTTCACTGATCCATCAATTATTCTTGGGTATCCTCTGTTGGTTTAATTATGGCAACAGTCTGTTATTATGTCATTTAATATTATTGTTTTTAAGTAACTATTTCCTACTATTATTATGAAGTCTCTCATACCGATATCCACTATAGTCAATGGGTAATTCTCCATGTTGTTAGTATACTATATTGTCTTAAAAGTTCATGAGCTAATAATTCTTAGTTGAAAAACATTAGTGTTTTCTTCCCTTCATTGGACACACAACCAACTAACATACACTTTCTTGAGGCAGGTAGATGTGAGAAAGAAAACCAACAAAGCATTGCGCCTCCTTCAAATGAATACAAGTTGCCTCTTGTTTGGATTGACTTGGAAATGACGGGTAAGCATGTGGGATATACTTATATATACTTTAGTAAACATTTTTCACATTTCTACTTCTCTCTCTGTTTAGTCGGTATATTTTACAAACCTCTAGCACTGCAAAATTATAAAGTTTTTATACCAGAAAAGCATGGTACTTCTCATTGTAATACTTTAGTGTTAGATTAGTAAAATTCAATGACATGGGTCAACATCTATGAGGAATTAGAATGTACACAAAGGATCCTTCTTCTTAGAAATTAAATCAGTTGAGAGTAAAAAGACATCAGAAATATCTTCTGATATGGTGGCTTATTGTTAGCTTGTTCTGTCTTTTCATTTAATACTAGAAATTGCTTGCTGTGGTGTTAACAAATTCAAGATTTTTTTTTTTGCCTCTGGTGATTTAGATACACAGCGAGAGATATTAATTCTTTATGATCTAAATTTGTTTTTCTTAATAAAGATAGCTTTACCATGCACTCAGTAAGGACATGATGCCCTAGAATGAATCAACACTTTATTGAGATGTTGCCTCGGCTGGAGCATGGCATTGTCATATCAGCACTTTATTGCACAAGGACTATCTCAATATCTTTAAATGAATATATCATAAGAGAATTGATTGACTAATAGCATACAAAAGGGCAGGATAAGATCTTACCAGTCTCCAAACCTATACCTAGAAAAGAAGAAATGCATAACCAAGTAATCAACCATCATTTTGAGCTGGCTGGCTAGAGAAATCTAATTATGCCTCATGATAGTTGAACAGCACAAACGACTTCGTGTAAGTGATAGAATTCTCCAACTCTGCTCTTATTTAAGACTGTAATTAGAGTCTTTTCTGCTTAATAGTGAAGAGAAAGGCCAGGTGTTACAATAGTAGAACCAGAATCATGCTATAAAATATTAAAAGAAAGATAAAAAATGACAGTCTTTACAGAGATCAGGACCTCCTCCAATGGCCTTCTCCAGATGTTGCTGAGCGCCCTAGCCTTCCACTGGCCGCCTTATCCCAAGTATTCTCTATTTTACCCCTGCACCACCTTACTTCTCACGCTTGTATGGGCCTGCATATTCTATCTCCTTGTGTAAGACATGACCCCTTCTCATTGTGCCTTTTTGTCCAAAAAAAAGACATGATCCCTTCTAGAGCTTCCTTGGTAGTTGGGTGTTCTTTCCTTGTAAAACTTAAATGCTGCCCCACAAGCTATTGGTTCCATCAAATTGAAGCTTATATTCCATATGGATGTTTTAAATGTCTACAAACAGTTTATGCTGCCAAAATCCTGGTCTTTCTGTCCTTCATCTTATCTCTTTAAAGTGCAAGTAGATACACTTCCAATTTCTTAGCACACGCCCAGCATTCAAATGATGCCAAACGTTTGTATTCATGAAACTGGCTGAGATTAATTTTTTTTCTCAGTTCTTCAAACTTTTACTGAATCATGATAGTGGGAAAAGGCTTGTTATGGTTATTGTTGTTTATGGTAGTCTATAAATACCGCTTTGAGGCAACAAACCTACCCAACTAGCCTAGATCTTTGGAGATCATTATAAGTAACATTGAAATCTAAATCTAATTCTATGAAATTTGAATTAGAACAGAAAAACACTTAAACAACTTGTATATAACATGATCCATAAAGTATGTAAGAAAAAACAGACAACAGAAAGATAGGAAGGTGGAGAGGATCTTGGAGATACCACTAGTGTTGTGATTTCCAACGATTCAAACATTTCAAGCTGCAGTTTGATCTAAACAGAAGTGGGTAGTGATAGAGACCAGGGAATAAACACAATAATGTCACTGAATAATGCAGATTCTGATTAATACTCCCTCTGGTCCTTATTATAAGGCACCAACTAACAATTCCCACAAACCAATAAAAACAGGTAAAGTCATTAAATTTCTCCTAAAATTTAAGTAATTTCCAATATTACCCCTACTAATTGCACTAAACTCTAATATCATATTAATTATTACTCTCACCTACTACCCTTATTAATTATGGGTATACATGGAAAAAAATATTTAATGCTCTTTGGAAACAAGCAAGTGCCTTATAAAAAAGACTAAATACACTTGTTAGTTGCTGCCTTATAATAAAGACTGGAGGGAGTAATATAGAAACCTTCCTCCTCAACGGGAGAAGGAAGTTACAACCTGAACAATATCTCAAAATACAAACCTAGCAATTTGAGGGGCTAGCACTCTCCTTATCATTCACTCTCTACTCAAAACATGATGTCCTCCCCTCAAAATATCTAACGGCTGAATAGCCATGGCAGAAGGAACAATATGGTCGGACAAGACCCAACATAAACATACTACAAAATACAAGCATACAATGACTAAAGTAAACTAGGTCTGCCAATATCACCAAAATAGCAATTAGTTGAAAGTCAACTTTCTCGTCACCAAAAGCATCTTTGCCTTATGTGTGTTTCTGCCTGATCCTCCTTTTGTAGATATGTTTGACCAGATCAGCTCTATCAGGTGGTCAGCTTCAAACTATGAATCTCAGCACATATATACATTAATCTGTAGCCTTATTTGATCTCTTCCTTTCTAATTTTTTTTATTGTATATAAGTTTTCATTTTGTATATTCTGCCTGTCAGAATATTCTTTGAATTCACTGCCTTTCTTTGTTCTGTCTTTCCTGTATCACGATATAAAAGTTAGAAACCCACTTCTGAAACATGGTTGAGGACCCTCTCCTTGCTGGCATAATTTTCAAAGGAACATTTTTACGTAGTATTCTTTTGTTGCCAATTGTATTATTATTTGTCTTCAACTTAAGATATAGCCTGATAATACTCTTTTTGTTATCCAATCCTTTTGTACCTGCATAGGTTTGAACATTGAAGTGGATCGCATACTGGAGATCGCTTGTATAATAACAGATGGGAATTTAACCAAAACATTAGAGGTATCTTTGTTACTTGATCGTGCATGGTATGCCTATGTTGGTTTTTCTAACTCTTCTTATTTGACCACTGCATTTTTCATGAGAATTCGCTCACTTTTGGTTCCAGCCACTAATTTTCTTGACTTTAACTTCCCTATCTTTTGAAAATCTTTGTAAGAAAAAGTTGCTTAATTCATAACTTATGGGATTGCATATTATCTCTGATTTTTCAAACGACGTTTGTTTGACATTAATTGCATGCCTTATTATAATAAGGCTCAATTGATGTCAAATAATCAAGGTTTGAACTTGTAATCTTCGCCTTCAACATCTATTGAAGGGGTAAATAACGGCGCCATTAGACCTAATGGTAATCTAATTGATAGAATCCATAGATGTTATCTTCTTTTGAGGAATGACTGAAACCTTTTTTGCTTTTTTCAAATCTTTAATGGAGAGACATGAGGTGGTAGTCTCATTTTAAATCATGCGTTTTTGTTATGTATAATTAAAGACCTATTCCATGATGGATGATCATGTTGGAACATATTCAAGAATGACAAATATCTGCCAATTTAGGGTCCTGATTTGGTCATCCGTCAAACTAAGGAGTGTTTGGATAAGATGGGAGAATGGTGTCAGAGTCATCATGCAGCCAGTGGTAAGTTCTACATGCCATATCTGGTTCCTTAATATTTATTTCCCCTCCCCCCTCCAGTTTTTGTTTTGCTGAATATGCTTGATGGATTTCTACTAATGATTTTTTACCATTTCTTAAGGGTTAACTAAGAAAGTCCTGCAAAGTACTATAAGTGAAAGAGAAGCTGAAAAGCAGGTTTGTAGTTACTGTACTATGCCCTGTAATTTGCTATCTTTTCATGAAAACATTTTCGCTTTTTAATATTGAATGGAAATTATATTTCCATGGATAGCCAATGACCATGAAAGAATATGCTTCTTCCTATATATAGATGGAATAGTCAAACTCATCCATTAGGGGATTGTCAGGTCCATTAACATTTCTTTCTGGCATTATTGCATACAAGTATGGAGTTAATGTTATTATTTGGAGGGCATAGTGCACAAGGCTCCCACTAGGTGGGGTCTAATGGAGAGGTTGTTTTCAGGATTTAAACCTGTGACCTCCAAGTCACATGGCAGCAACTTAACCGTTGCGGCAAGGTTCACCCTCCATTATTTGAAGGGAAAACTATCTTTTGTTTTCCAATAATTAATTCATACAATTTTTTTTTAGTAAATTTATGAGGAGACCAGGTAATCAATAAAATGCTGGTGAACATGCAGTGCAAATAGTTGTGCCTTGGGTGGTCTGCATTGTGATTGAACCTGAAAACTTTATGTGGATTAAACAAAACTTCACTTAGAAGTAAATTTCAAGTCATTTTGTGGACTTAAATTCCAATTTCTTGCTAAAATTGAGGGAATAATTGATCTACCGCAAAAATAAATTCTGAACTTATCCAAGGTCCATTAAATTGGCCATTTATAAAACGTTACTTGCTGGCATTTATAATCTCATATATCAAGCCAATTATATTTGTGCCAAGTCTTACGGGGTTGTTGCTCGTATTTCTATTATTGGTGATAGACTTGTTACATCAACAGCGTCAGAAAAGCTATGTCCTTTTTCTTACTAATTTATTTACTTAGAAGATGACATTTAAATTTCCACTTAATGTTATTTTTTCAATTGCAACAATCAATTCTCTTTTCCAATTTTTCCTTTTCCACTTTATCACAAAATTTTGTGATATCTTGGAATATTGCAGGTTATTGAATTTGTGAAAAGAAATGTTGGTTCATATACACCTCATCTAGCAGGAAATTCGATATATGTGGATCTTCTGTTTCTAAAGGTATTCTGTTTCTGACATTTTTTAAATAGATGGTAATTGTTTTGGGCGGATGTTAATTTTTTTTAATATAATGGTATTTGATAATCTATAATTATAATAATTATATATATAGTATTATTCTGTGTATAAAAATCATGCATTTTACTGGGGAAAATAGGTCATGGAGTGTTTGGATCACTGGCTGCAGTCCTATGATGCCAATAATTATTTCTAGCACTGCCATGTATAGTGCTTCCCCACACATTTTGAAATATAAGAAATAACTTATTGAACTCTTTCCTCCAACTCAGTCATGACTCTTTTCGGATGTTGGTTTAATATAAAGTTGTCAGTCAGCTCCCATTTTCCTACTGTTCTTATGTTTTGCTGTTCTTTCTACTGTTTTTACTTGATCTCTTTGTGCAGAAATATATGCCAGAATTAGCTGCTCTCTTCTCTCATGTGCTTGTTGATGTTAGTAGTGTGAAAGCACTCTGTGTTCGCTGGTATCCGAAGGGTGAGAATTTAATTTATATTATTATTGTCAATAATGAAATTTTTTTGGGAAACAGCTGGTAACGTTGGTTAAACTTCTAATTCTGTCTCTTGCCAAAATTGATTAAAATCGTTATACAGCTCCTGTATATTTGACTACATTATTTGCTAGATTGACCTGTGTTATGAATATGGTTATTTTCCTTTTTCCTTTTAGGTTTATACTTGCAGTTATGGTATTTTTGTTCGACCTAAATTTAACACTGATCACAAGAAACTCAAAGTTAAGGAATAATGGATCAGAAGGATTTTTTTTATTTATTTGTATTTTTTTTTGCATATTTTGATGCACTTGCTTGTGAGCTGTTCTATAAAGGCATACCATTTATATGCAGATCAGAGGAAAGCACCTACAAAGGAAAACAAACACAGAGCCTTGGATGATATCAGAGAAAGCATTGAGGAACTGAGGTACTACAAGGCAAACATTTTCAAACCCAAATCTAAAAAGTGATACCAATTTGCCTATAATAATTGGTGCTTGATGAGTTTTAATGGGAAGGCATACAATGCAAGTGTCAACAACATGGCCACCATCAGTTATTATGAAAGAATCAAGCACTAAGGTCCAGTGTGGTATTGGAAATTACTTGTAAACAATGTAACTTGTTAATTTATTATATAATATATAGATGAATATTAGAGCAATATTATTATTTTTCAATTACTTATATATATATATATATATTACAAAAAATGTACGCATAATCTTGTACTCCTTTCATCGCTAAATATAGTAGGTACGTAGTTGTCTAAGACATACATTTATCTTTGAACTTTTTTCCTTTTCAAATTTGCGCATAATTAAATAGGGGTCGATTTGAAAAGATCATAAAGTTGGTTTGGCAATGTAAAAGTCTGCTAGATCCCTTTTGGGTCTTTACTTGAACCCTAAACCGGATATAAGATGATAATATTAAAAAAAGTTTTGAAAAGATCATTTGTTAAGGGTATGTTTGGTTTGAGGGGAGGGGAGAGAAAAAAAAGGAGGGAAAAAAATTTCAAAATTGAGTGTAGTGGAGCCCACAAATTTTCTTCTCCCTTTTATTTATTTTTTATTTTTTCTCTCCCCTCCCTTCAAACCCTAGAGGTGGGGGATAAATTATTAAAGATGAGTATTTTCTAAAATATCATGAAATTCTAAACTACCTACAATATTTAGAAACCAAAACTAACGTACGAAGAGGTAGTATATATATTTTTTTTTGAAGAGGTAGTAATATTAACGTGTGTCCTCATGTACTCAGATAAAATGTAAAATAAGTATTTCTAGTTATTAAAATAAGATATATTTATCTAATTTGATTAAGTTAAGAAAATTAATTTTTTTTTAACAAGAAGAAAATTAGTTGTTACTTAATATGACATTTTTTTTTAAAAAAACACTCTAGTCATTTTCCTTAATTCCCTCATAAAATATATTTACCTAATTTGATTAGATTGAAAAAATTAGTTAAGTTAGTTAATGTGACATATATTTTCTAAAACACTCTAGTAATCTTCTTTAATTCCCTCATCTCCTCTTCTCAATTATTATTATTGAAAGAGTATCAATAAAAATAAATTAAGAAAATATTGATAAATGTGAAAACTATGTATTATATTCAGAAGAATTCGAGCAAAAAAAATGTATTATATTCAGGACAAAAATCAACTCCTAAATATGTCGGATGGAGTATTAATATTGATATTCATAATTTAAAAATAATATGACTTATTATATATGGATATGTATAAATAAAATAATTATAGTTTTTTACCGAACAATATTTTTTTCTTAATTTTATGAGGATGACCAAAAAAAAAAAAAACCAGAGGGAAGAAACGTGCGTTTTGGCTCGGGTCATTTACTCATTTTAAGGTTTGACAGTTTGGTGAGAAAAACTTCAAACTCGAGCGTCGAGGCTGGTGTGTCTTATGATCTGAGTTCTCACATTATTTCCATTTTCAATTTTACATAATCAACAACCAAATCAGAACGCCTCGTTCCCGCATTTTCTCTTCTCGAGGTGACCGATTTCTCTCTTCTCAACCTGGGCTGAGTTCAGTCCTACAGGAAACTCACTTTATTTGCTCATGATTAGTGCTTCATGCTTGATAAGGTGCTGTTGACACAGAGCTTGGCCGGAAAGTCATGGTGAGTTCTTGAAAGAAGCGAATGTGATTGGGTTTTTTATTTTATTTTGATAGTTTATCGAGATAGATTATCGACTTGAATTTTTGCTTGATCAGAATTTCCTAGCTGGGGCTTTCAAACCGCCGTGTCAAATTTTAATCTCATTGGCCGATGGAGGAACTCGCAAGAAGGTATTGATAGTTTTTCGTCATGATTTTTTTAGCTGAACCTCTAACATTGTGATTTGTGAGGTTTCTTTAGACATTCAGATCAATTGGTAAAAGGCCTCATTAGCTATAATTCTTAGAGACGAAGTTGTGATCTTTTGGGGCCTAAATCACCTAATTTGAGTTCTCTCCACACTTGCACTTCTGATGGTGAAAAATTGATGTCATTCTCTACAAATTAATAAATAAGAAAGAATTGACATCGTGTTCTGGACGCAATGGATAATTTAAGTCCTTGCTCTTGGGCAAATCTCCACAGACATGTCATCACAGGCTAGGTATATCTTCCCTATAATGTAACTTCAAGTTCTCTATGCCTCCAAATCCTGGCTCGTATATATAAGAGGCCTTGATGTGATCAACACATCACAAGAAAATAATATTAAATGCTGTCTGTCAAATCGCCTATCGCCTAATTGACATAATAAGATATATGAACCAGGCTAAATTATATAGGTTGAAAGCCAGTGACTACGACTCTAACTTCTCTATCTTTAGGTTTTTCTCTCTTTTCCCCATTCTTTGTATTATTTTTCTTTTGTTGCACCTGTTTCTATCTTTTTTCTTATTTCTATTAAGTGAGAAGTGTTTTTAGCTTCCAAACTATAGGATATGATTATATATCTTCTATTTTTGTTAAAATTTTGTAAGAAATTCAAATTATAATTTCCATTTTCTGGCCATTCTGATATTTTAGGTTCCCCTAAGGAGGGAAAATGGTCAGTCAGTCATGGTTCCTCTCTTTCACAGTCAGGAGAATATAGTTGGAGAGGTACCTTGCATGCCATTCTCAAAAATTTTGCTTTTCTTCCACCCATATTTAGTGCTTGGTGGAATTTGTTTGGGTGAATGTGGCAATTGGAACTCATTTGATTCGACTTTGGCTGCAGCTTATTATAGAACCTTTGTATGGGAAGAAGGTGGAACATAATGGTGTTAAAATTGAGCTCCTTGGTCAAATAGGTGTGCTTTCTTTTATTTCTCTGGAGTATAGTAATCTATACCTTGAATAAGCATTTTCATGGATTTCAACTAGTTTGCCTTTGTTTTTAAATTTAATGAAATTAGTAAGTTGTTTAGGCTTGACCTGAATCTTTTAGGGTTGTATTCTGAACTAGTGGTTGAACTACATAGTACATACAATATTACTTTCAAAATGTTTAATTCTTGAATTTTAATTTCTGAAATTATCTTTCTATACTGGAGTTTTTTTAAATGTATTCTAGAATCCTTCCTTGATGTTGGCCTCTAACTAGGACTTAACTTTGGTACTTTCTATTATTTTGTATTTATTATGATGCTTCATTTCTCTCACGTGCAGAGTTGTATTTTGACAGAGGCAACTTCTATGATTTTACATCACTTGGTAAGTTGAAGCTTTTATGGTTTAGATCTTTTCCTTCTTCCCTCTTTATGGTAGACTTGCAAACATTATAGTCCTTTTCTTCTCCTATCTCTCCTACCCCTCTTCTAGGGACCAACATTATCCGTTTTACCTTTTACCGTTTACAATTTGTATGATTATTCCACACAATCTTTAATTGCAGTACGTGAACTTGATGTTCCTGGGGATTTATATGAAAGGAAAACGTATCCTTTTGAGTTCTCTACTGTTGAGATGCCATATGAATCATACAATGGAGTCAACATAAGACTTAGGTAATAAATTTATCCAACTTTGATAATGATGAATTTCTTTCTCTTTTTGTTTTGGGGATAATGATGTTGAATTTCTTGTAAATCTTATTCTCTCATTTCTCCTTGTTTCCTTCATGGTGCTGTAACTTTGTCTTCTTGGCACAAACAATAATGTCCTATCGAGGGAGTGCATGGTAGCTAGTTTATTTTTTATGGATGTCTGATATGGGCTTGTTGGAGAAGTTATAGAGATCCGAATGCAAGTGAAGTAATTTTAATCAAGCTCTGACTGTTCCTTTATATTCTTATGTGTGCATGTTACTCCTAACTAAATACTGTGTTACTTGATCCTATAATGTTCCTTTTGCAATCAAATATGAGTCCACTTCAATTTATTAAGATTTTTGACACGGGGACAAATTGCTGCATGCATAACAGGGTGGATGAGCCCTATGGCAATACACAATCTTGAGCATTTCTATTACTTTATAACATAAAATCTAGTAAATATGAGAAACTGGACAGTACAAACACGTTTCTGCTTAATTGGTTTATCTTATGACAGTCAGAAATAAGAGGGGAATTAAACTATGCTTTCCCTTATAATTATGACAGAAACTAGCAAGGTTCAAACTCCCGACTACTTGATGAATTAAACTACGACAACATGTTAAAAGAACCACTTCACAGGAATGCTCTAGTCATTAAGCAAGAATTAATTTTGTGACTAATGTCTGGGTGCACATAATTGGCTGTACATTTCTACTGTTAGTTGACAAAGCTAATTTCTCGTCTTTCAGGTTTTGTGATACTATAAAGGACCAATTTATTGAACCTTTCATTCTTATATGATTAGATAAAACATTCTACACTTTGATGGGACTGAGCTAGATTTTTATAGAGTAATAGATTTGATCCTAAATCATAAATTAAGCTAAAGTTTGGATGACAGCTACAAAATCACAGTTTATTAAAGCTCCTCATTCTTTGCTCATCAACTTTTCTGTAAATAATTGGCTAAACTTGTAGCTCATTGTTTGGTCTTCTTTTCTTTGTCTTGCCAAAAAAAAACAAAAAAGGAAGAGACAATCTTAATGCATCTAATACTTCAGGGGTTAGGGGGTTCAAGAAGTTGTCATATTACAGTTCTTAAAACAATCAAAGGTTAAAGAGATGAAGATAACCGGAAAAATGAACCCTTTTTTGGCAAAACATGCAGGTATGTTTTGAAGGTGACAATTAGTCGAAATTTTGTGAGCAACATTGTGGAGTACCTGGATTTTGTGGTAAGCAGTTTTGTACTGAAGAAATTTGCTTTATGATCAGAATTGGCAGAGTCCTTCCTATATAATTGTCTCATTTATTCTCATGGATTTAATTGCTTTACTTGAATTTATTTGTGATGTCTTTTATTTGAATCATCCATGTTTATATATTAATAGCATCTCTAGTAAACTGCACTATTTATAAGCCATAACAATGCGGCTTGCTCCTTATGCTTTTTTGCTATGCATGGACCTTAAATCTAGATGTCAAAAGAAACAACAGTACAGGCTATATGATTGCCTAATACCATGATTGTACTTCCTGCAATTTTATCATCTATATTGGAGTTGTGCAGAACTACCAATGTCCTGTATCTTGCTTCATTCTTCTATGACAAGATTATATATTCTGTTGTTGGAGTGATTACAATTGAAGTTTCTTTTTTTCAGATGTATGTTTTCTGATTATTGCAGAAAAAGTGTATGACAAGTAACCCTCTTTTTACTTTGATTCTTCATCAGGTTCGCAACTACAATCCAGCTCCAGCAATCAATAATAGCATTAAGGTTAGGATAATTAAATCATCTATTCATGTATATCTTTGGTAGTCAAATTTTATACACATTTAACAATGTGAGATTTTTACTTATGCTTAAAATTGACAGCAAACTAGGAGTCTAGCCAAGAAATGAAACTGTGAACTGGGAAGTATTTTTGCCCATGGCCTGAAACTGCTTGAATTGGCATTTTCAATTACGCGGAATGTATTTTGCTTGTCTTAGGACTTCTTGAAATTAGTAGCAACTTTATCTTTTAGGTCTCTTTGTCCAAAACAAGTCCATCCCTTTGCATGATAACACTTTGAAAATGCATCCTAAATTATGGTTTGGGTGCTTTCTCGAAATGATCTGTTAAGGCTATCTTTATATATATATATATATATATATAAAATCCTCTTGGAGCAATATTTATCTTCTTCGTCCTAACCTTTCATAGGAGGGAATTTGTGGACAGTGCTGCAGCTGTGTTTTTTCTAAGTTATAATTAAAGCATGAGTTAATATATTTGATATACTCTGGGAGAAAAATGCTATTTCTTAATATCTTTTTCTTCATTTTGATGTTTTATTCAGATGGAAGTAGGAATTGAAGATTGCTTGCACATAGAGTTTGAATACAGTAAAAGCAAGTAAGAATTAATTAACTCATCATAAATAGCATGTTTCAATGTTTTCGTGATGCTAAGTTAGAGGTGACTCCGATTTTTTGTTATTAAAAAAATGACAGGTACCATCTGAAGGACGTGATCATTGGCAAAATATATTTTCTTCTGGTGCGAATCAAAATTAAAAACATGGAGCTAGAGATAAGGCGTAGAGAGTCAACTGGGTCAGGGTCCAATACTTATGTGGAAACTGAGACCCTTGCAAAATTTGAGTTGATGGATGGTGTTCCTGTCCGAGGTAAGCATATTTACACTTAATAGTTTTTCCATATAAAGTACTAAAATTCATATTTTATTGATATGCACGATGCTTGTGATAAATAACATGAACCTTGGTTTTGATATCTGTCCACCACTACTTATCATGTGATTTGCTTATATGGACAAGGCATATGCTTGTTTTCTGAAGAAATTAGGACGACAAGGATTACATTCCTGACCCTTCATGAAAGTTCTGATAATATGTCGGGAAGTTTAGAGGCCCACCACTTCCTACTTGTATAAAAAGTAAAAAACTTCATTTAGCTAAATAACATGAAACTTTTAATCTAACCTTGAAAATTTGATGGTTATCTTGTTTAAAAATAAAATTAATATAAACATTGCATTATTATATGTTATTTTATATATTTTGCATAAACCATCATGTAGGGGACAAAACTATAAAAAAGGATTACACTAAACAAGACTTGGAAATGATTTGATTTGCTGTAGATTTTATATTTTATATTGATATTTGATATTATAAAGTTTAACTTTTTCTTAAATATCATGAAATGTCATAAAGCTCACGTAATCATATATGTATAATCTATATACATTTATACAAATCAAACACAAGATTGTTTGACAAAGCAAGCCAAGTTTAAGCAGCTCTTTTACTCCACCCGTTGTAATACTGATAATAGAGGAACATATATAGTATGAATGTATTATATATATGGGAGAATCATACTTTAGGATCAAATTCACAAATTAATTATTAAGAAGGCTCTCAAATTTATCACTCACATAACACAAATCTACGGCTAAAGATATTTAACAGTATTTACCACTCAAACAATACAAATTTACAAGTAGAACAATGAGTATTTACCATTAGTAGCCCTTAGGGTCTAAACTCTAAAGACATAATTCTCCCTACATATACTTTGTACATGTTTGTCTGTACCATGGACCATCTGGTCTTTAGTATAATAACCTATTTGTTGAAACTTTATTCTCATTTTAACCTAAGTAATGCTACTGAGGATAATTTTTTTTACAGGAGAATCAATTCCCGTCAGGTTGTTCCTCAGTCCGTACGAGCTGACACCTACCTACCGTAACATTAATAACAAGTTCAGTGTGAAATATTTCCTGAATCTTGTTCTTGTGGATGATGAGGATCGAAGGTACTTTAAGCAACAAGAATTCCAACTGTATCGTCTGCTAGATAATTCTTGAAACATTTTGAACCTGATATTGTAAAGCATGAATCCTCTCAATGCCACATCATGCTGTTACTGAGTCAGATGCCTTCATACTGACAGCAGTTTTGTTGTGATTTGGTGGTTTTTTTGGTCTCGTAAAATACTTGATACAAGAACTAGTTTTACTTGATTGTGTTCATCTGGATAAATGTGTTTTAATTGAACAATTTTAAGCACACTAAAGCTCATCTTAATCTTGAGTTTAGTCTTTTGAATTACAAAAATTAGTTGGGCTAGAAAGAAATAAACTTGTTCATTTTCTTTTAGAAAACATTCTGTTGTTGTAATATCACTACGGATTACCAGCACTACTAGTAGTGTAGTGGTATTGGGAATTATTTCCCCCCCTTAGGTCCTGAGTTCGATCCCCCCTCCCCTCGCCTTGTATCAAAAAAATAAAAATATAACTACGGATTTGCAAGCATTGAACATGATACTAATTCATTCACAATCCACCTGAGTGTAAATTGTAGCATGTTGCAATTGTGGTAAGCACAAAATTTTGGGAACGAACCCATGAGAAGATTAATCCCATCTACAATGAACTCTAGATATTTGAAAGGTGTAATACTTCCAAAATGAGAAACATATAACACTTTGCAAGTTGCTTTTTCTTTTAGCACTTGCTTTTGTATTTTCCTAATTTCTTTTAGAAACATTCAAAGGCCTTTAATTTTTGAGAAGATTTAAATTTATTTTGCACTTAACTTTCTTTGACCTACAATACAATTTTTCAAGTCTGGCAATGCATGTTTGAAGTCAAAACACTTCTTACCATTCTATTATTTCAAGTTAGCAGAGGCCGCAAGTGTAAAATTATTAATAAAAGTCATTTTATACTTTGATTAATTAAACAATGTAAACATGTCCAGCTCATTTGTCATACTAAGATGGTTCACCAGCTATCTTGTCCATCGTTTCTAACCCCACCACCCCACCACATAGACACATATTATTTATTTATTTTTTTATATAAAAATTTTAGGAGAAGGGTTGGACTCACCCACAAACCAATGATAAGACGCTTGGAGCCTACTCCGCAAGGAATTCAGGACTAAGAGTATACATACCTCCACCTTAGCCTGAGTTACCGTTGCTTTGTAGACCCCTAGGATGTCTCCTTTAACCAACTCTAGGATCAAACCCCCTCCCTTTTGGTGAGAGTGTCTGACCCCTTTGTCAATTGAACCCAAGGATTTGGGTTAGACACATTACATTTCATAACAAGAAGTTTTGTTTACAACTAATTTACTACCTCCAGTCCTTAGTGGATCTTATATTAATTACCGGAGGGAGTACAAAATAAAACTTCATCTGACTACACAATACTTGTATTACTAGATTGAACATAGTAAATTAATGTTTTTCACCAAAAATATTAGCTTGAAGTAGAATGTAACACAAGCAGCCACTTGCCTACATAATATGAATTACAAAACAAGGAATATTTAATAAGAAAAAAAATCTTCCAAAAAGGAAACATCAACTAAAATACTCACAAAACTACTAAGATACAGAAGGGTGAATACTGGTGGGGGAACAAAAGGAAATTAAGTAATATAGCCAATAATCAACTTCCAAGCATTAATCCAAATGCTCAGGTGCACGTAAATAGTCATTGATCTTGGGGAAAGACAAGCCATTAAGATTTGCCTTCATATCTCCTAGAGGGAGCAAACATTGCGAAGTGGGCTGCCTCTATCAAAATCATCCGCGATTCTTGAAGATCATGAGCATTCCTATGAAATTGGACATTTTAAATGGTATAAATTGAGTGGGTAGTAGCACCATATATCCAGCTACAGAAAGGTATACAAAGTTCCAAAGAAAGTAATCACCTACCATATATTATTTATCTAGGACCTTACAGTAACCTGCTGAGAGACTTGATGAGTAATTTCAAATTCCTTCTTGTAGCCTCATCACCAGTGAAACCCAATATATCAGAGCTGACATTCTGCAATAATGCAACAAAAATGAGAACAGAATTAGCCAAATCATTTGTAAGCAATTAAATTTATTAGTGGTTCCAAATTACAGGTTTACCTCAACGTTCTTCAGGGTGAATATGAGAGTGTAAATAGACTTGCGAATAAGTTCAGTGTTCTCAGGGGTCATGATGGACGAGTTTACCCTTCTGTGTAAATATAGCAAGACGTTAGTTGTCAAAACACATTTTCCAGGCTAAAAATAAGAGAGAATAAGATTTTAGAATTAGCTTAGAGTTCTCATGGGACTGATAAATGATTATATTTATACCATTCAGCATAAACATGGGTGAAGAGTGTCTTTATTTCATACTAATAATATATACATGTTATTCATTTAAGTATTATGCATCTTGATGGAAATAGAATATGGTAGGAGAATGATGAGATATAGGTTACAGACAACAGGAATTTAGATCAATTTGTCCACTTTATGTTTGCACCGGCCAAACAAACAACAGGAAATTTCAATCTTTATACAACTAGTGTAGAACCCAGACTGCGCACAATTTCTACAAAAAGAAAGGATTGTGCTCAAAACTGAGGTGAGCCCAGAGCAGGCTCCTACCATAAACCTAGTTCTATATCAAATATAGCACACACTAGAACCATAGTAACTAAATGTGATTCCTCTTCCTTTGAACCATGATCTGAACCAAGTTCCAGAGCATGGCGCATTTGCATCCTGATCACAAGGGCAGATGATCCAGATAGCTAGAAGCAGCATTCCTAAGTCAGCTCACAGGAACCCAAAAAAGCAGAGACTTTCTTCTTTTGTACTGATACTTGAGGACAAGGATCTTTTGTTGTGGGCAGTATATTGACATGTGTTAATAGGGATAAGTGTCAGATAGTTTGGAAATATATGCATTAGGTCTATAAATAGGAGTCTTGATGTTTGTAATAAGTGTTGAGTGAGTACATATTTTACGGTTTACCCTATGCTCACCTGTTTACCTCTATCACCTAACCCAAATAAACCTCATTTTCTTATTCCACAACCAACTTCATCCTTGCCACCACCCCTTCTCACACGTCTCTTCATTCCGGATCTCTCCCAAGAATATAATGTTGACACAACAGTTGGCATCTTATATACTAGTAATAACGTGCTACAAGGATGTGTATGCAGGCATGACATAACAGAGATAAAAGTGCTAGAGAGGTTTCTTTAGTTATAACCTCAAATCTTCAGAGGCTTGAGTAAGGCTCCGAGTCAAATTCTCAACCTCCTTCAACAGACCAGTCTCATGAACTTCAGCCAACAAAGGTTGAACATCATCAGCCATGGCTTTGATCTGAGACATCACTAAATCAAAGCCAAAGATATGGGATGAGAATGAGTATGAGTAATATAATTATTTCAAGAGGAAACAACATTTAGTCACAACAAACAAATAGCTTTACATAAGAAGGAGCCTTTAGTTGCCAAAAGACCTTAGACAAACAAAAAGAAAATGTGTTTGTACTAAGAACCTCAAGAATCCAAATTCCAAATCTTTCTATCAGGTAAAGCAGAAACAAGGAAAACAAGTATTTCAAGCAAAAGAGCAAGATCATCAAGTTTATCATTCAAATCTCTATAAAAATGAAAATTCCAAAAGGAATGCTTGTACTGTTCAAGACACAGAAACTAGAGCATTAATAGTTATAAAATATAAGATTACATCACACCTTTATAAGAAGGGGTTTAGCTTCTTCAACAACAGAAGCAACTCTTTCAGCCAATGAATAGCTATTAGCAACACCAATTTCCTCTACATCTCGTCCGAGGCGGGTGAATATTCCAACCAATGCATCCAAACTAACACCTTCATATCCCTTGATCCTTTCTCGATCACACACAATGAGACCTTCTTTGGGACATTTGGGGTCAAGAGGTCCAACTGATGGTGTAGGAATGGGATCTCGAGGAGTGATGTCAATCATAGTTTCCATGAGAAGACCTGACTGGTTAACTTCAACCAGCGAATTTCGTGGTAAGACTGTTTTATCATCTTCAATCTGCAAATTGCAACTTTCAAGTTCCACGGATCATAGAATTCCAGGCCCCAGCAAAATTTCAACATTGACATGTAAAAGAGGGGGATGGTAACAAGGTATAAAATTTATAAGATCATAGTATTGAAACTCACCTCAACAATTGCTTCAATATATTTTAAGGAAGGATTAACACCAATGACACTGCCAACAGTTGCACCTCTGATCCTTACAGGTGTTCCAGTGCATATACCACAAGCCTGAGTAAACTCAAAGACTGCTGTGTACTTCTTGAATTTGGACCGTATTTGGAAACCCCTCAACCAGGCCAAACTAAGAGCAAGTATAACTGAACTTGAAACTAAAAGCAGTCCAACCCCACCTTCCCAGATGCTCCTCCGACCAAACCCAAAATCACTTAATGGACGTAGTGTTTGCCTCCAAACAGCACGAGGAAGGTTTAAAACAACAGCTAGAGGATTCTTTTCTTCTGAAGCAGATGTTGTTTCTCCCGGTCCGGCATCAGCGGACGTAGCTCTTATTCTGTTGAATCTTGTTTGGGATCTACATTGAAGATAAGGGACGCTGTTTGACAAATTCCCAGGTAGGGATATCAAAGATGGAGGAAATGCAGTTGGCAATGTTAAGACATGGACTGGATAGTTCCCACCCATCTTTGATCCAACCTCAGATAATATTATGCAACTATTATCTGTAGAAACTACTTCTCAAAGTTGAACTGGAAATGAGTCTACAAATGTGTGAACTGCTGCAACATCCTCGTGGAGCTATAAATCCTAACCATAGAAATTATGATCAGCATTAAATGCATAACGGATGGGAAAATGACATGAAAAAGAACCCAAAATGAGAAAAAAACATTGGTATGATCCACTTTGTTGGTTCTAACTGTCTATTGATTATAAATAAACAGTACATTGAGTGGAATACACCACTTAAGGCTTGATTGGGAAGAAAGATTGTGTAAAAACCATTCCACACCCGTCTCAAACCATTCCAAATTTAAGACTCCATATGGTAACCTTGAAGGCAATGGAAAAGAATTCCATTGTATGAAACTTGAGGCATGCATAATCTAGAGTAGCCTTGTCAATGTTATTCAACAATAACAATATACTTTTTTATTACTCCTTTTATCATAAATGTAGAAGCTAGCTAAGGAGCTTGTTTTGAATCTAAATGTAATATCACAATATATTTTTTATCCTCCAAATTTACATTTTTTCTCTCTCTCCCAAATTATCCTTATTGATTGTACAAGTCAATGTGAGTTTCTATTAGTAGGGGCAATGTCCAACATAAAAGATTGAAGGGGTATTTTAAGAAAACTAACATACATTTTTTCACAAAAACTAACTAAATTAATTTCCTAATCTCTATAAACTAGTCATTTAACTCCTACATTTAGTACCAAGGAAGTATATTTTATTTAGGGGTAAAAATCATAACCCATTAAAGAGTCACCTTTTTCATTCCATTCCCTTTTCCCCCCAAGTGATTTTTGAAGGTTCATGTTGGATTAATATCACTAAGAAAATACTCATAATTTCACCCTTAAAACCTATTTCATTAATGGCATTGTTGCAACATGTAATCAGTAGAGAGCGGAATGCTATTCAATTTTTCATCGAACTTATAATCGATAAATCAGCTGGTCTCTCCAGCCCACACTGCACACTACTCCGTCCTTATCCATTAATGGCCACCCCACCTCTTTCTTCAAGACTACCAGAGTAGCAATCATGTCCTTTAGAGGGTATGCCATGTTTACAGGTTCAGCACAAATGTAAACAACCATGCCACTACGCTACTCACAAAGTACTTGTCTTCGTAGCCTAGGGAGGAAAAAACCGTACTAAGATATTCAAATCAATTAACTTCGTTTAGAAGTCGAATTTCAGCTCCGTAATTCAAGAAGAATCTGAATTTGGGCATTTTAGCTATTCATCTATACTCAAATCTTCACGTAACAAGAGAAATCTCTTCGTTTTGATATTTGCGCAAACAAGTTTCATACTTAATTAGCATCCGAGTATGATTACAAAAACCAAACTTCTCTTCAAAACCAAGTTTGATATTAGCGCAAACAATTCATGTAATCACTAGTGTCAGTGTTTCCAAAAGAATCATGAATAAAATGATGCTGAGAGTAAACTGAGAGAGAGTGACGGAGGGAGACATACTGCTAGCGAAAATGAACGGAGGAAACAAACCCCTACGTAGCTCCGGAAGGAGTCATCAACGATTTGGGAGATGAAGAGGTTCGGACTTTGGAGGCTGCTTCAGATTTCCTGAATCAATTTCATGTTAGAGGAAACAGATTGGCCCAAAAAGCTATTTCCACCTTACAGGCGGGCGGCCTAATGAGCGCAAATAGGATCCTCAATTTTCATTACCTAAACATCGACTGTACCCCCAATTTTTTTAAGAAAAATAATTTAGGAAAATACACACACACACTTTATAGGGAAATTTACAAAAATAAAAATAAAAAATAAAAAATACCAATTTGGAACACTGTTGAAACTATGTAGCAAAGTAATGCTGACGCCACTAGTGGCGTCGTACTTTCTGACGTCACTAGTGACAGCGTCAATTTTTTTTAAGTAAAAAATTGGGTTTTCTCTCTTTTAACAAAATTGACGTACGACGCCACTAGTGGCGTCAGCATTACTTTGATACATAGTTTCAACAGTGCTCCAAATCGGTAAATATTTTTTTTTAAATTTTTGTTTTGGTAAATTTCCCCACTTATATTTGTGCATGGAAATATATATATATATATATAGACACCTCTATTTCAAATATAATGCATTTTAAACTAAAACACATCAATCAAGAAAAATAGTTAGATAATTAGAATTTCAATTTTTTTCAACTTTACAATTACAATTCTTTAATACTTCCTATTAATTATTTGTTAGGTAGGAAACAAGTAACCTTAATATACTTCGAGCAGCATTTTCGGTGATTATTTATGTACACGCATATTTTTAGTAAAAGTGCATATTTGATTTCTTTATAGATTTAATGTTTCTACTTTTACTACTCATATAAAAGTGAGTTGGTCTTACTAATATTTTCTCCCTCTTATCTTTACAATGAGACCCACTTACTTTTATGTGAGTGTGACGGAAAAAATATTTCTACAACAAAAGTAGAAACATTAAATTCTTTCTTTATACATAATTTATATTTGGGTTTAATGTTTCTGTTTTTGCTGCAGAAATCTTTTTCTATTGCACTTACATAAAAGTCTGTGGGTCCCATTTTAAAGAGAAAAAAGAGAAAATATTAGTGGGACCCACTCACTTTTATGTGAATTTGATGGAAAAAATATTTATGGAGTAAAAGCATAAACATTAAACATTTTATATTATATATTTTTGTTCTTTATTTTTTTTTTGATACAGTAGTTCTTTAATTTAACACTAGCGCAACTAGTCTCAAATAATATTTTTGTTTCAATTATTGTTATCCATTTCTTTTATAATATTCCTAGTAACGCTGTTAAAATCATTTTGTGAGCAACCGTTTTTTTGAGAAAATGGTTGTTTTTATATTAACGTTGTTAGTGTATTCCATTTACTTCGACACTAATAAATATCAATATCCATATTTATTATCCTCTTTAGGCTAACATAATTATCGCTCTCTTTTATAATTCAATATCAATATTTTATATCAATAAATTATTAGTTGGCCCCCATGATTCAAGGAGTTATCATAATAATAATTTAGCCTCTAAATCAAGGAGTTATCATAATCATAATCATAATTCAAACTAAATCTGTAAGAAGCTTAATTTCTAAGAAATATAGTTGGCCCATGATTATAGTAATGCTTATATATATTAACGTCGTTAATGTATTTCATTTCATGTTTTCTGTTCCTTATTGTTAGTGATTTCAATTCTTTATCTCAATATCATGACAGTCGTCCTTGTGAACTCATTAAAGATATTTATGACTATAAGGATACCTAGGCTATTGTCGATCAAGTTATCAAGAAGTGGACGATGTCCTAAAAGACGTCCTTTTGTTGAAAAGTTTGCACTTCAAATGTTTTAAATGTTTTAAACAAAAGCTAACTTCAATCAAAATGTTAAAGTTAGAACTTCATGGGGGAAAAAGTAAAGAGAGGGGCATGAATTTTTTATATAATTAAGTAGATTAACAATGTAAAGAGGGAGCATGAACTAATATAATTGCTTAATACATAAAAAATTATAAATAAAGGAAATAAGAAAATATTAGGAAATAATAATCTATAATTATAATGTGGGATGATGATATCACTATATTTCTAAATCAAATCAATATCCATATTTCGCATCAATAATAAAGGAATTTAAGAAATAATCAAATCATTTTCAAATATGATTACTTAATCAATCAATTATAAAGAAACATGAAAAAGGAAATTATGAAATAATCATCTATACTGTGAGAAGATGATGTCATTTTTCTCAATCAAATCATCAAATCAATAATTTGCATCAATAATAAATGAAATTTAACAAATAATCAACTCATTTTTAAGTACGATTATTTAATCAATCAATTTTGAAAAAATGTAAAAAATAAATTATAAAATAATCATCAATAGATTATATTTATTGATTGATAGATCCAAATTGAATCCCTAAATTGGGTCCGGTTTCTCTCATTGTCCATTTTCTCATCATCCCTTATAATCTCTAAATCATGTCAATCCAATTAAATCAAAGGTAAAAATAAGTCATGTCATCAAGTTATCAATCATTTAACTTTTCTCTCATCTTCCCAATCAATGGTCCAAATTAACTCCTCTTCCCAATCGACAGTTCTCATAAGCTTATGATGAATTATGAGAAATTGAAATAATAAGAGAATCTCCTCCTCCTAAACCTGGTATTTATCATGTTTTTTGGAAAAAAACTATAGTTTTGAATTATGATAACTTGTTGATTTATGGACATAATTTTGAATTATGATAACTCCTTGATTTAGGCCAAATAACGTAACACTGATTCACATTAGAGAGAATTGCTGGTTTCCTATTGTTTTATGATATTCATATTGATTGGCACTGATTTCATTCTCAATGGTTGTTTCTTTTCTTTTAAGCAATGATGTTTCCCATGTTTCACTCTCGTGATAAGGGTCTTCAATATTGGTCTCATCAATATTTACCGACAAACAATATATTTAAGACTTTCAGTATAAAAACATACAAGTTATTTAAAATAAGTACATGGTTTATTATGATTACAAATAAATATTGCTTATTGTGCGTACAATAAAAAATTGCAAATTATATAATAAATATTACATACCTCAAAAAGCAATGCATTAGAACCATATCCTATCTTTTTGTATTTGTAGAAGCTTCGGAAGCTCAAAATGCTATATATAACCTTCATCGTGCAACGTACAAATAGCAATACCCGTTCTAGAAAAATTAAACTTAATATGTTAGAATTTAAAAATGTGTTTTTAACCTTTAAAATTTAAATGTTGGCATCCTTTTGTTAAAACTTTAATGTTGTTAAGGTTAAGAACTAAAAATCTATTTTAAAAATCAAGAAACCAACATAAAACCTTTTCTAAAATAAAATAATCAACGTTGTAATTTTGACGAATTTTCTTGTACTTTTTACTGAAAATACTCCCTATTTTACCTTAATATGAGTAACAAAACAGGAGAAACTTTGTTACCAAATATAAACAATATTATAAACTTCAATGAACATTTAATATCATATTAGATCTAGCAGAAGATTTTAATCCCTTATAGGGTAGCGACCCAAGGTTTGAGTCTCCGTTAGGAGAGTTGCTCACATTTAGTGCTCAAGATCGCCTCCAACAGGATCGCCTCTAGTAGGAGGATACTTATACTTAAGAAAAAAAACATGTAATTTTTAAGTTAACAAGCAAATTACTTTTATCTACTCATCTACTCCTATTTATAAATAACTTCTAACATGTTATATTAAAACCAAGAAAAATCTTAAAATTCGTTAATTATGTCTTTAAATATAATAATTTTTTAATTTTACCACTAATTATATACAATCAACCTTAGTAATTGGATGTGATAATTTAACAATTGGACGTGATAATATATACTCCCTCCGGTCCTAATTATAGGAGAAAATTTTAGAGTTGTTTTTTGTCCTAATTATAAGAGCAAGTTTTAACTTTTGTCAAATTTTTCCTATAATACCCCTATTTATACTTATTATTAGGAGCATTTATATGTATGTGTGTGTATGTGTGTGTGTATGTGTGTGTGTGTCTCTATGTATGTAGATAGATCTATATGTATACACACATATATGTTTATATAGCAATATCATTATTTCAATTAGAAAGCATGTGGAAAGGAAATTAGATCTATATGTATACACATGGCTATATAAAAACAACTAATATACATATATACTAAACTAATATGTCATGAATGTCTAATGTAAGGCAAATTAGAAACACTTATAATTAGGGCAACTTGTGTCATTTTAAATTTATATAAGGACATTTTAGGAAAATGAGTAAAATTAACTAATTTAACTCATCTCCTTAATTACCCAAAATCGGTTAAATTACTCTTATAATTAGGACCGGAAGGAGTATTATGTTAGTTGGAGCACATGCTATTAAATTTTTTGTTAACTTTTTAATTTTGATTTTTTCCAGATTTTCTTAAGAAATTAACCTACAATTAGCACACTTAAATTTTATATTTCATTTTTCCCTACATCTTTTAAGAATTAAATTCTAGGTATAAAGTATAATTATGGAGGCACATATTATTAGTTGTAAAACAAAGATTGAAGTGGCCAGGACATAAAATTTAAAAAGGAATCAAATCATTAAACTAAGTTAGACTCAAAATCCTTTGACCAAAGAAAAGAGAAACAAAGACCTAGACACAAGCTCCAAATTTAACTAGAATATCCCGCAAATACATGAAAATAATTTTCATAAAATATATTCACTATTTGTGTATGTGTGTTTTTAACCTAGGGGTATTTTAGTACTTCCATCTTCATTTTGAATGTTCATTGTTATTTTTGCATCTCTGAAAAGCATATAGTGTTTTTTTTTTAATACATAAAATTTTAGGAAAGGGGTTGGGTTCACTCACAATCCAAAAGCAGGGCGAAATCTCCCTTCCTCCTAGGTGATACCGATGTTGGGCAGGGCGAGCCGTCTATTACCCTCAGGCGTTAACCTAGGAGTTAGGATGCCTCCTCCAGCGCCTTGACCAACTCCAGAATCGAACCTCCTTCCTTTGGTGAGAGTGTCCGACCCCTTTGCTAGTTGAGCCCAAGAATGAGGGGTAAGCATATGGTGTTTGATGCACTATAAATAAAAATTCATGGGCATTTTTACACCTTTACCATTTTTGAGTTGGGGTTTTTAGTACTTTTAGAAAAATAGCGTGAGACTCATTGCAAAAAGTAATTTTAACAAACGTGTCATATGTATGAGTACTTTTGCATTTAAGAAAAGTTTAGTGTTAGCACAATTTTGATACAATTTGGTGGGTATTTTTGTACCTTAATGCTATATTCAAGTATCAATTTTTTTTTTTTTTTAACTCAGAGCATTATCAAGTCACTTTGGATTTAAACTTAATCTCCATCGAACCGGAATCGTTAAAGTTAAAACTCTCCAATCAAGTGGGCTTCTTGAATTTAAACTTGTGTTTTCCTTCTTAAAAAAATAAGACCACTTACTATATCAACCAACAACTTGTCGATTATCCATTTTTTCTTTTATCTATATTATAATTCTATTGTTCAACTTATTTTATACTACAAAATATTGGGGGAAGTAGAAAATATTATTATTATTTTTTCCAAATACAAACCAATTTCTTAATATGCACCCCTAGCTTCATCAATTTATTAAAACAAAAAATTATGATAATATAATAAACATTAGAAGTCTTAATTTTTCATAATGAAAAACATTTTTCTCTTATTTATATTTTTTGTTGTTGTGATTTTAAGCTTTTGTTTTATTGGATGATCTTAGATCCTATGAAGCCCCCACAATTAAAGCAGAATTTACCATTTAAATGGGCCAGAACTCATTTAACCTACTAGAACCTTAGTTGGGTTGAAAATCAAAACCTAACTTACGGTGTAGGCTAGGCGCCATAAGGATTAAGGGTTCAAATCCTCCTGATGATTTTTTTCCCCAAAAAAAGAAAAACCTTTAAATATAAAAGTTGATGACTATAAGGACACAATAAACAATTTTCCTTTTTTTTTGGGGGGGAACCTAAACTCAAGGCTGTACCCCCCACAATCTGGAATGTGAGTAATACAATTCCCATAGCTGATGGAGAAGAAGAAAATATAACTAAGGACCCGTTTGTTTCAAAGAAAGTTTGGGGAGGGAAAGGAACTTTGGAGGAGGGAAAGGAAAGGAAGATTTGAAAGATGAGGGAAGATGACTTGAGTTGTTTGGTAGGAAGAAAATGAAGAGGGAAAGTTGGTAAGGAATTAGGAAATGTCTATTTTACCCTCAAGAAATTAATTCAAAATAAAAAAAAATATTTTTGTTGCTAAAATATATTTTTAAAAAAAATATTTTACTGTTAAGTTCGAACTTTTGAAGAAGAAAAAATTCGCCAAATTTGAACTTTCCCGCCAAGTTTGAACTTCCCGCCAAATTTGAATTTCAGGGGTAAATCTGTCAAAAAACCATCTTCCTGGAAAGATGGCAGCTTTCCTTCCATTTTCGGAGGGAAAGCATCTTCCCTCAAATAAGGGAAATGTCCAATTCCAAAGAGTTCTTTGTTGACTTTCTTTGTAACAAACACTCAAAATCCATGGGAAGATTGAGATATTCCCTTTCCCTCCCTGGACTTTCTTTGTAACAAAGGGTCCTAAGAAATGGATGATACACGAAAACCTTTGGAGTCCAGCACTGTTCTTGTTTGGTAAACACAATCTGATTGTTGATGAGTGAAAATGTTACATAAAACTATGCATGCTTTACTACAATAATTAGCTTGGAAAACAATATGTAAGAAGAAAGCTGTAGGATGAAGAATGAATGAAGAAATTAATAAACATTAGGACATGAGGCATCAATATATATATATATATTGCTTTTGATAAGAATTAAACTGATGATTTCAGTTCGTTTCTTCAGTATCCTCCTCAGCTTTCCAAACAACATCATCAAGCTTTGTTGAAAGATTTTTGTAGAACTGCGTGTAGGGTGAAACAAAGTAAGTTATTTCAACTGAGTTCAATAGTACAAAAAGTATTTTAACTATGTTTTCCCAGTATTTTGAACAAACATGAGCTAGAAACCATGACTCGACTGGCATTCTGGAGATATGCAGGAAGTTTCTAGAAAAGAGAGGAAAGAGAGTTTTTTTTTTAATGAGAACGAGTTATTCGATTCTGTGTCATACAAATAGGCAGCTTGAACTAAAAACCACAGTATTCTTTTTAGTTTTTTTTCCCTCTTATTAGTTGTTAATGCAAAAATTGGAAATGAACACGGGTTGCTTCAACATTTGCTGGATAGGGCAAAAGATAAGTCCTTTGGCATGAGAATTAGGGCAGAGGTGGGACCTACTGAGTGGTTAACAAAGGCCCAACCAAAAAACTGAGTGCTAAGGAATCTCTATAGAGAAGGTTAACCACAAAAACAAACTTTGCCATTAAAGAACCACTTGATGTGCATGATAAAATATAAAAAGAAAATTTGTGTTTTTTGGCCGGATCTATTTCATTATTGATTAACAGAACAAATCTCTATAAAGATTGCCAACCAGAAACTAAGTAAACCAATATATACCTTGTGAAACTCCAATGTATCACCTTTTGCTTTCCTCACCTCAACCATGTGAAGAGAAGGTGCCACTTGAAATATCTGTTCAAAACAAGAGTACATCAGATTATCAATACAATATCCTGACAAATGATTTTACACTTTCAGCAACAGAAGCTGGTATCGTTTACCTCAGTGGCAATATTAAGATTTCCCTTCCTTCCTGCTTTCACATTCTCAAGCCTCATCTGAAGTGGAAAATTGATTATTATTATTTTTTTGCAAAGTAATAAACTGTAGATCATGTTCTTTCAGTGTTAGTTTATCCTCAGTGTCACACCTTTCACTTACCTTGTAGTTTTTCTTTTGCACATCAAAACCAAGAGGCTTTACAGCTTCTTCGATCTTATTAACTATCTCTTTCGCAGGGCATCTTGATGTGAACCTTGTTTCTCTTTTCAATGCCTGCAGCCAATTACATGACAGTAAAAACCCAAACAGTATTCAGGCAAGAAATCTCTCTATCTGCTACAGTTGAACATGTTTTGCTCTTATGCCAATCAGGTTCAGTTTTTGAAGAAGTTAACTGAAATTTATGTTGAGCTTACATAGTTCACTATTATCTAACTTTTCCTGTATCTGAATATTACAAAAACAAAATGCACAATTTAAAGAGATAAAGGTTAACCACTTCTATGGACCTGAAAATACCGCAAGCCAGACATGGTCATATAATACCGAAATATTTTCATATAATATTGATAACATACTTTTAATGCGAGAGGATAAAGAGAAGAACAATGGACGCTCATTCAATAAATTCTAAAGATTCATAGCAAATGAAAATATAAGGAAAATTGTTAGCATGTGAAGTTTTGAACCTGCTCTATATCAAACAAGTTTTCAAGGTTCAGCCCTTTGGACATGGAAATTAATTCAAATGCATTGATGGCTGTTGGCTGTTCTTCTTTCTTCTCCGTCACAAGGTGTTCCTGCAAACACAGGCAAAATCTTTTATATGTGAAAATATTTATTATATGAAGAATTTTACAGCTCTGACATCAAACATTTATAGTCATTACAGATTATCCTAAACGTACTTCAGAATCTCTAAAGACAGCTTCAATGTCATCAAGGTTGGTCTCCCCTGTCTCCTCAAAAACTGGAGGCTTATAATCTTTCTTAAACCATTCATCGCACAAGATCTCAGATATAGTGATACGCTGTCATACAGTTAGGGTAAATCAGAAAAGGGACCAAGAATTTTAAGTACTGAAACAACAACAATAGCAATACAATAAGATTATGATCAGTTTTCATTTTTTTCTTGTTTATGCCCTTTTTACTTTTATTTTCTGTTATGACCATCTGCCAAACAAAGCTGAAAGCAATACTAAAACCAGAAAAATACAACAAAGAGAGGGAAAAACTTGAGACTGACAATACTAATACTGCATAACTGAATCAGATTACAAGGGGATATGATAATCTAAAACCAACTCATGACACTCTTACATTGAGACACATAAACTACAATCAAAATAAAAAAGGGGGCCCCCAGCAGGTGGGGTCTTAGAAGGGATCAAAAAGCTATTTCTAGGATTTAAACCCGTGACCTCCAGGTCACATGACAATAACCTTAGTGTGGCACCAAAGCTCACCCTCTAAAATAACAACTACAAATTAATAAGAAAATAACACAGACACTGCAAATTCTCTAAAACAGAACAAGTTTACCAGAATTTTGACAGGTTGTCACTCTCCACCCAAGGCGCCAAAAAGTGACCATGACACACAGCCCCTTTCTCAACTTTCACAATAGAAGCCCTATCGCCAACTTGCTTCTCTATTTTTCTCTAAAAAAATATTAAGTCAAAGTTCTGACAAACAAAAAGTGTCTTTGCCTTATCATGTATTTTCCTAGGTTTCAAAAAGTGGTCCTAACATTTTCCTTTTGCTTTATGTTTTGGGGTGGATGAGCAATATCTAGTAGCTGATGCCGATGCTGTTGGTGTCAAAGTTTAGGCCATGGAAAGGTGACGTTGGGAAGCCAATTTGTTATACACTAAGAATTTACTCCCCTAAATTTACAAACCTTCAGTCCCTAAATTTTCAGCAGCACATGACTTTGTTGCTGAAAATATCTAACTTGTTGCAAATTAGTCCTTCAAACCCACAGCAGCTGTGCATATCTGGTCATCTATACCTTGAATGACTCATTATATTATGGGACCAGGGAGTGAATGTATTTTCAATTCATTTGATGTGGGTCTCTTTAGATATGAAAAAAGGATTTTAGATTTCCATATACCTTTTGTAAAATGATGAGTTTCATTTACTTTGATCAAACAGGCCATGTAGACCTTAATGTATTAGATCAAGTAACAACAGCAAAGTTTGAAAGGTAAGCATGGGACATCTAACAGAATGATTAACTTACAGTTAGTTTGATATTTTTAGGAAACAATTCATTCGCGACAAAAATTTGGAGACTGAACTAACTCTATGTTGTAGTTTATAACTAAAATAAGTCTCTTGCTTCAACAATAATCATACAACTTGGCACAAGATGAAGACAAAATATTCATCAAACGTCATTTCTTACAGTCATGGGGTTAGGATCCAAAATTCGAGTTATCAATTTCCTGGCCCTGAATGAAATCCATGGGGGACATGTAAATTCAGCAGCAGAGATCTGCAGACCAAGAAAACAAAAGTTATGAACAGAAAACTGAGAAGAACAGAAAATCGCACAGTAAAATTATCAAAATGCTCACTTTTTTATACAGGTTCATAAGATTAGGGTCATCGAAAGGCAAGTAACCTGCAAGTAATACAAAGAGAATTACTCCACAAGACCACAAGTCTGCAGCTGCTCCATCATAGCCTCTATCATCAAGGACCTGCATTACAAGAGTAAATTGTTATAAGCTAGAGTTCTTTAAAGTGAATCACATAACGGAATGCACATGAAAGCAGCAAGATATGACATTCGTCCACACCTCAGGAGCAACATAATTTGGAGTTCCACATGTAGTATGAAGCAGTCCATCATCCTGTCAACACCGTCATTTTATAAGATTAAAAATGCTCATGCTCACCTTTGCAGCATCTTCAATTTCGGATCTTAATTACATTTTGTTTAAGGTTTAGAACTGAACTTAAGCACTTGGATCAATTTAATGGAAAAAAGAATGAATCATGGTTACCTGGATTTGTTGTGATAGTGCACTCAACCCAAAATCAGAAACTTTAAGCTGACCACAAGCATCTAGCAGCAAATTTTCTGGCTGAAGAAATTTCATGAACAAGAATTAAACAGAGAATCTTTCTTTTTATGTTTCAATCAAATACACCGTTCTGAATATCTGCAAACATGTAATGCAAGAGTGGATAAAAGGTCGTGCCTTGAGGTCTCTGTGGTAGACACCCCTGCTATGGCAATAATCAACTGCATTTATAAGCTGCTGGAAATAACTACGTGCTTCTTTTTCACTCATTCGTGCATGGTTTACCTTTACAAACAAAAATGTTTTATTAGAAAATGTACCTTTTATCTCTTCCCACCAAAAGATATTTGAACTTGTTGAAAATGAGATGCATTGAATAAAATAAGAAAAGTGGACGTTCATTAACTCACAATTTTGTCAAAGAGCTCTCCTCCAGTCACAAACTCCAAAACTATATATATTTTTGTCCTGCTCCCCATTACCTGAAAATAAAACCAAGAAATTTAGCATCAACCACTACCGGAATTTCATCATAATTTTGTTTGACTACTATAATTAATGTTTTCCATGCAACAGCACCATCAGCAAATTTAAAAATGCCCACAAGGAATCTCATTCTAATCCAACAATGGTATTCCTTCAGTCCATTGAAGTAGGATATGTCTCTTTCTTGTGAGCAAGATTCCAGTTCAGATTTATCTTTTCCCTCGATAAAAAGCAAAAGTAAGTAGAAGTAGATAGACAAACAAACAAACCTCATACAATCGGACAACATTTGGATGCTTGATTAACTTCATTGTCGCTATTTCTCGCCCGATCTGTTAAAACACATATTAAAAGAATAGAGAGCATTGACTTCATCATGTGGGGATCAAACTTAGCTTCACCACAGAATTTATAATCAAACTCGGAAGTTTGTCATATCAAAGAACAAGATGCATCTTAAGTCTGTAATCTCCCCCCAAAACTAGGTTCAAGAACACTAAAATATAGCAATATCTTGACAGGGTTTGAAAGGTCTGAGGAAGCACTATGGCATAAATTCTATACCTTCTCCACATTGAATGAAATAACAGAAAATTGAGAGTCAGAGAAAGAGTGCAAAGTGAATACAGAACTGGTAATGACCAAACCTGCTAGGTAACAGAATTTATACTCTAAACATGAATTTTTCCCTATTAAAGAATAAGAAGATTCTTAAGCCCATAACCTCCTATCAAGAACTAGGTTCAAGTAAACCCGAATCAAGCAATATTCCGAAAGCTGTGGGAAGATTTGAGGAAGTAACTATGGCATACAGTCTTATACCTTCTTCTGATTGAATGAAATTGAGTAGTGGTGCAACATGATAAAAGAATGTTATTCCATAATTACCTGTTCGGCCATCTTGTGCTTGAGAACCTTCTCTTTCTCCAGAATTTTGATAGCCACAGGCTCCCCAGTCTCAGAGTTCCTTGCAAATTTCACTTTTGCAAATGCTCCCTCACCAATGGTCCTTCCCATCTCATACTTACCTATACGACGCTTGATTTTAGACTGGCTCATTCTGAATGATTTCTTAGCTGTCAGATCAAGTTAAACTCTTTCCACTCTTATAAGGAATCTACCTGAAATAATGTCAGAATTTAGGAGAAAAACCAAAAGTCAACAAATCATTATGAGCGTACAAAATGCTCCTGGTGCTTACTATGTTTCAAAAAGAACATAGGCATTGAAGATCAAGAGGCACATAAGCAAAAACTCAACAAGTCATTTTTAATATTCATCCTTGTTAGTTAGCACATCGTGTATTATAATAACAGAAATCCCGTACAGTTCAATACATTAAAACTTCAGAGACATTCCATATCCAACTAGCAAAGCAGAGCACTGACGAAATCAAATCCATATTCCATGTATAAAAAGCATACCGAATGCATTAGTCATTTAACATCAACCTCTCATTTAAATTTTAAACGAAGCCAGAAAGATAAGAAGTTAAACTAACCAAACTCAAACCTACCATAAGAACAAGATAAAGCAACAGATACTATTATGAGCTGGAAGAAAATTACCCTGGAAATCTATGAGATGGTCTTCAGTATATGATTGCCCTCAAATAGTATATTGAATAAGAATCCAAAAGGCAAGCTATTGTAATTCACGACACCCTTCAAAGAAATTGTTGTCTTCAGAGACTTGATTGGTAATCAAATAATCAATGTCCAGAATGAAAGTTTCCAATACTCTAGAATGATAATTTTCTCTCGATTTCGGAATTTTTGTCAAAGTTCTGGTCTAATGATAACGCAAGCAGGTCTTGGAATTATGCAACGGAAGAAAGTATCCGGAAACCGTCGTTCACGAACATGTATAAATGTATCCTTCCGAATTTCGACACTAAAACAAAAGGAAAACTGAAAATTTCCTTGTAAAAGAACACAAGAAACAGAAGTGGAAAATTCAAAACTATATGAAAATTGAACTGAAATCAATGTGAAAAGTGCACAGAGAACCACTATGACGCAAGAGGATTCTCAGAATGAAATAACAAAAAGCTCAGATCACGATCATAGAGTTGAGTATAATAGATAAATGGAAATGGAAGAGAGAGAGAAAGAGAGGAGCGTCAGAAAGTTAGAGAGAGAGGCAATCATATGATTGAAGAAAGAGAAGATGGATATATACCTAAACTTTGTTATGGAGATAAGGACGACATGAAGGCCGGCGGATAAATGATTAATGAGGTACGTCTGTGATCTCTAAATACCAGAAGTTTCTACGAACTCTAAGACAACCCACCAATTACTGCACAACAACCAAACAAATTTTCACCCAAAATACAATCTTATCCAAACCTAATTTTTCCGCACAGCAATTTAACTTCCACAGAGAAACCGGTCAAGCTTTAACGCCCAAAATAACAGCATTCAACGTTCATCAAATTCACGAGGAATAGAAAAAGACTTCAAAAGCTGAAAACCTTCAGACAAACCTGATCCAGCGTGGTCGGTGTTCTTCTTCTATGGTTCCTCCATTTGACCGTCGAACGATTCTTCTTCTTCTTAACGAGGGGGATGAATCTGAACCGAGACAGTAAACACGTGAAGCAAAAACGCCCACAATGCATGTAAGACATGGATTCAAGAAGGAAGACGACAAAAGAAAGCCGGTTGGCACAAATAAACAAAGGAAAAATGACGGAGCAGAGGCTAATATGGAGGGACCAGGAGTAACAGTGAAGCGCTAAAAATCAAAATCTCGCAGACTGAGATCTATTACTGCTAGGTGCTGCGGCCGCGTCAGCGTCAGCATTATCTGTCAAAATTTATCAAACACGAGTCTGGATTCCGTTAATGGGAGGCGGCTATGATTGTTCTAATGTTGTACGGAATATTCTCTTCTCATTTTTTTATATACTCTCTTGAGTCCAAATTATTGAAACATATTTTGGAGTTGATTTTGTTTTAATTATAAGAAGCGAGTTTTAATTTTTGTCAATTTTTTCTATAATAGCCTATTTATATCTTTTCAATAATAATTAAAGACAACAATAATTTAATAATACATCTATATATTTTGAAGTAAACTTTGCAAATTTTTTTTTTTTTCGATCGATGGCCAATAAAATTAACAAACTTGAAGAGCAAAAATAATGAAGGATTAAACAATTTTTTTATTTTCTTATTTAAAAAAAGACGGTTCCTATCGTTCCACCGTGATTGTGATATATTAAAAAAAAAAATTCCCAACTTCTTATAAAATTAGATAAATCCTAATCAAGAATTGTCATCTTCTTAGATCTAGCTATGCGTACGGCTTGAATTTGTTCAACAAGTGTTTCCTTAATGTCATTTTAAATTTTGGGTAAGGGTATTTTAGGAAAATACACATAATTAACTAATTTAACTACATTCCTTAATCCCTCAAAATTATGGTAATTTGCTCCTATAATTAGGACTAGAGGAGTACCATGTAAAATTAATGAGGATGATGTGACATCTTACCATTAAAAAAATATTAATCCATATCATATGTCACATTTTCTTCAACTCTTCTTTAATGTCACATGACATTTTGTCACTGTCAAAAATTAAAATTTCAAGTTGGTTAAATTTAAAACTTGAAACGTTAGAATGTCATGGACAACTTATTTGATATATTAAGGCAATTTTATTCCAAATAAATGTACAACTTATTTGAAATCAAAGGGTTTGAAGATTTTAACCTTTAGTTACCTAGTCTTAAGTGACTTTGTGATATACAAAGTAAATATACTCTTTTAGCTAGCTTCAAATTATTATAAGAAGTTCTGAGCAAAAAAAAAAAAAAATTATTATAAGAAGTCTTTTAAAAGGAAATTCTAATCCCAAATATAAAGAGGTTGACGAGATGATTAACTATTGTTTGCTACTTTTATTCCTTGCAAGAGAGAGGAAATGACATATAATAAATATATAGAGTGTATGAAACTGGCTTTCCTTTAATAAAGGTGAACTATATAAATAGAGTAAATACATTTTTGGTCATGACGAAAATACGGACCCCATTTTGGTCCTTGGAAAAAAAAGTCATTTTTAGTCCATAAAAATGACGAATAAGGTTAGTTTTTTTGTCGGGGACCAAAATGGTCCATGTTTTTGTCGGGGACCAAAGGATATTTACTCATATAAATATTATCAATTGAAGACATATTTAATTACTTAACTAATATTTCTTAATTTGTGTGAATTGGTTAACAATCACTCAAAGCGTAAAACAAGCTATTTTAAAATTGATTGTGATTTTTCCAAACAAATAATAAAAAGTACTCATTTAATCTTATTTATAAGTCACTAGCTTCTTACATTTCACTATGATCAATAAAAAACTTAAATCTCATTAAAAGTACCCATTTGATTCTATTTATTTATAAGTCAATAACTTTTTCATTTCACTATAATCAAGAAAAATCTTAAATATCATTATTTATGTCCTAAAATTTAATAAAATTTTAATTTTATCTTTATTTAATATACATTCAGTCTACATAGTATAAAGTTTGCCACTTTGGCTAGATAAAAGGTAAAATTATATATTTATGTAAAACACTTTATGACATAACTAATAAATAGGATAAAAGATTTTTTTGGTCAACAACCTCATAAATACGATGGATTAGAATCTTAGATAACAAGCATGTGTTTCCCGTGCAAGGGAGCTTGTACATTGATATGTTTTTTCCCTTTATTTCATTCTTAGTATACTATTTTCTTCTTACAATATTATTTGGATCATAAAATCATAAAAGGGTTAAAGTGTAGATTAACCAACAAAATTTCACAGCAGATTTAATATTTTATAAAAATATTATTTTTATATTATTTTTAATAATTTAATATTTTATTAATATAATAATAATATCTTTATAAAACATTAAATTTGAAAGGTTAAGATTTCAATCCAACTACTGAGAGAAAGAGAGAGGAAAAAGATGAAAAGTGGACCGTAGCCAAATCCAACAACAGTTTGGTGTGATGTAAGAGGCGTTGGAGGAGAGATAAAATAACCGTTAGATTGCAGTTAACATGATTGCGTTATTTGCCCTTTTTAAAATTGTATATTAGTTTTTTTTTCCATTTTCAATTGTTGATTGGTATTTTTGTCCTCTTTAAAACTTATTTGTCTTAAGTGCTCCTACCCTAAAACTTCATTGGCCAATCTACATCTTCATCCAATCATAAATAATCTATCGATATTCCTAAATATTTCCTTGTGGTGTTGCAAACAATATTTGTGTACTTCTTCACTTAGGAAGATTGTATATCTATTTGAAGTCATTTTATTTTAATTCTAATAAACAACAACTACTCACGCCTTTCATAACAAATGTTTCAGAATGAAGAAATCACTATATAATCCGAAGAATAATATATCCTTCCATGCTTAATTACCCTCATATGATACATTAAAATTTCATGACATATATATATATACACACACTTTTAGACCCGATTTTACTTTTATGCACAACTTTTACCCTCACGATTAGAGACGGAGCTTTTCATTGACAATGGGGGCCATGCCCCAAAAAAAAAAATCTAAATATTTAATGAAAATTACATTTTTTTTTAATATTTGGCCCAAAAGTTATAAATTTGGCCCCCAAATATTTTTTTAGTTAGTTAATGAATATACATTTGGCCTCCCTAAATATTTATCTCAAACTCCATCCTTGCTCATGATCATGTATAAATTTTTCCTTCCGAATTTCCACACTAAATACAAAAGGAAAACTGAAAGTCTCCTTGTAAAAAACACAAGAAACAGAAGTGGAAAATTCAAAACTATATGAAAAGTGAACTGAAATCAATGTGAAAAGTGCACAGAGAACCACTATGACGCAAGAGGATTCTCAGAATGAAATAACAAAAAGCTCAGATCAAGATCATAGAGTTGAGTATAATAGATAAATGGAAATGGAAGAGAGAGAGAAAGAGAGGAGCGTCAAAGTTAGAGAGAGAGGCAATCATATGATTGAAGAAAGAGAATATGGATATATACCTAAACTTTACTATCGAGATAAGGACGACTAGAAGGCCGTTTATAAATGATTAATGAGGTACGTCTGTGATCTCTAAATACCAGAAGTTTCTACGAATTCTAAGACAACCCACCAATTACTGCACAACAACCAAACAAATTTTCACCCAAAATACAATCTTATCCAAACCTAATTTTTCCACACAGCAATTTGACTTCCACTGAGAAACTGGTCAAGCTTTAACGCCCAAAATAACAGCATTCAACGTTCATCAAATTCACGAGGAATAGAAAAAGACTTCAAAAGCTGAAAACCTTTAGACAAACCTGATCCAGCGTGGTCGGTGTTCTTCTTCTATGGTTCCTCCATTTGACCGTCGAACGATTCTTCTTCTTCTTCTTAAAGAGGGGATGAATCTGAACCGAGACAGTAAACACGTGAAGCAAAAACGCCCACAATGCATGTAAGACATGGATTCAAGAAGGAAGACGACAAAAGAAAGCCGGCTGGCACAAATAAACAAAGGAAAAAAGTGACGGAGCCGAAAAAAGGAGAGGCTATTATGGAGGGACAAGAAGTAACAGTGAAGCGCTAAAAATCAAAATCTCAGAGACTGAGATCTATTACTACTAGGTGCTCCGGACGCGTCAGCGTCAGCGTTCGCATGAGCATTATGTGTCAAAATTTGTCAAACACGAGTTTGGATTCCGTTAATGGGAGGCGGCTATGATTATTCTCATGCTTTGCGGAATATTCTCTTCTTCGTTTTTATATAATTAAGGCAATTTTATTCCCAAAAATAAAAGTTAAGAGTTTTTTCAGTTATGCAGTAACGGCTTGAATTATATGTGGATCAAACTCTCAACCTCCAATTTATAAGGGCGCATCATACCATTAGGCTATAAAGGTTTTGGTTAAAAAACAGTTGAAAATAAACAACAGTTTACTATAAATATTGAACTGACATGCACTGAATTTAGGATTTAAGGTTTAGGACCCAAAGCAAAAACATAAAACAAAAGCAAAGAGATCTAATAAACATGAAATAATATATTAGAAATAGAGCAACAAAAATGACGGAAGACTGAAAATTAAAAACAACTTCACCACCACCGACACTACATACATGTGAAGTAGAGGAATTGAAGGGTAAACTTTTCAAGCATATTCGTAAGGAAATATCACATTTAGGTCTCAACCAAAAATAATAATTTGTCTTGTCAGGTTTTTAATAACAAGTGGATCAGTTATCATTAATAAGTTGTGGGATTTTTTTGATATTATTTGTCTTAGTTGGGACTTAAACATGATTTTCCCTATTTGTTAATGTATAAAAAAGTAGTGATATTTGCTTTTTTTTTTTTTACTTAGTGAGTGTTTGTGTAAGACCCAATTTGTGGTTTAAGTTTTTTTTTGCGGAGTCAAGACAAAACTCGCCTCACATGCTTATCTCGTAAATTGTAGAAGTTATTATCCAAAAATTAATCTAAATACATAAGTCTTCATTGTAAACAGCGTCTATAGATATAATGGATACATGAGTTATAACTTATAACCCAAAAAAATAAATATTTATTTTAGTTTTAACCTCTTCAATGTTTTAATTTCTTACGTTAAATCTTCTATCATTAATTTTATTATTGGTTATACCACGTCAAATTAATAAGGATGATGTGACATTTTACCGTTAAAAATATTTAAAATTTTTAATCCATATCATATATATGTCACATCTTCCTCAACTAACTCTTCATTGTGACATTTTTCATTGTCAAAATTAAAATTTCAAGTTGGTTAAATTTAAAACTTGAAACGTTAGAATGTCATGGACAACTTATTTGATATATTAAGGCAATTTTATTCCAAATAAATGTACAACTTATTTGAAATCAAAGTGTTTGTAGATTTTATCCTTTAGTTAGCTAGTCTTAAGTGACTTTGTGATGTACAAATTAAAGTAAATATACTTCTTTAGCTTCAACTTTTAAAAAGAAATTCTAATCCCAAATATAAAGAGGTTGATGAGATGATTAACGATTGTTTGCTACTTTTATTCCTTGCAGGAGAGAAAGAAATGACATATATATAATAGAAATATAGTGTGTTTGAAATCACATTCCTTAATAAAGTTGAAATATATAAATATTATATCAATTGAAAAAAATACATTTAATGACCTAACTAATATTTCTTAGTTTGTGTGAATAGGTTAACGACCACTTAAAGTGTAAAACAAGATTTTTTAAAATCGATTGTGATATTTCCCAAACAAATACAAAGTAATTATTTAATCCAGCGTCTTACATTTCACTATAACCAATAAAAAACTTAAATCTCGTTAAAAGTATCAATTTGATTCTATTTATAAGTCATTAGTTTTTTTTCCATTTCACTATAATCAAGAAAAATCTTAAATATCATTATTTATGTCTTAAAATTTAATAAACTTTTAATTTTATCTTTATTTAATATACATTCAGTCTACATAGTGTAAAGTTTGCCACTTTGGCTAGATAAAAGGTAAAATTATATATTTATTAAAAAAATTATGACATAACTTATAAATAGGATAAAAGATTTTTTGGTCAACAACCTCATAAATGCGATAGATTAGAATCTTAGTTAACAAGCATGTGTTTCCCGTGCAAGGTAGCTTGTACATTGATATGTTTTTTTTGCCCCTTTATTTCATTCTTAGTGTACTATTTTCTTCTTGCAATATTATTTGGATAATAAAATCATAAAAGAGTTAAGATGCATATTAACTAACAAAGTTTCACAGTACCTAGTACAAATAAGTTTTAAAGGGAGTAAAAGTACCGATCAACAATTACAAATGAGTAATTAGCACAATGACATTAAAATCATCATAACAACAGTTTGGTGTGATGTCAGAGGCATTAAAGGAGAGATAAAATAACCGTTAGATTGAAGTTAACAGGATTGTGTTATTTGTCCTTCTAAAATTTGTTTATTACTTTCTCTGATCCTTATTATAAGGTACCAACTAACTTTTCTCACAAACCAATAAAAGTAGTTAAAGTCAATAAAGTTGTCCTCGAATCTAAGTAATTTCCAATATTACCCCTACTAATTGCACTAAACTCCAATATTATATTAATTATTACTCTCACCTATAACCTTTATTAATTATGGGTTGTAATACCCTAAAAATCACACTTAGGGTAAATATCAAAAATTGGGAAATATACCTATTGAAAATAGGTGAATATGAGGTCTTAAACACCTTGTATTGAGTTTACCTTGTTGTTAGGGTAATTTCTCTTGAAATTAGATAATTTGCAAATAGGTCCCTAAAGCGTTGAAAATTTACAAATAGATCCTAAACACATTATGGGTTATAAATACCTGTGAAAGCTATAAGAGAGGCAAGTAAATATCAAATTGAAATAGGGAAGGATATGTGATGACTTCCTATTTTTAATAGATTTGAGACATATTTTGATATATTTAGGAAGTCATTAATACTAAATTGAAGAGATTTTATTGAGATTTTAAGAGATATCAATCTGGATGCATTATTTGTGGGATTTCAATTTAAAATAAAAGTTTTTGAGTTTAGGAAATAAATAATAGTAATGAGAAGTTTTAAATAAATTTAGTTTATTTATTTATTATTATTATTCTTATTATTATTATTATTTAACTTTTGCTTTTTCTTAGAATTAGGTCGAATGAGTTCGCACATGGGAATGGACTGGGCCCACAATGAAAGGGAATTAATCAATTGAAGATTATTGTTTTACGAATTGAAGCAGCATACCAACGTTTTGGGCTTTGGAGGACATTGAATTGCAAATGGATTGGGCCCACAATTGATTCAATGCAATACCTAAAAAAAAGCTAAAAGAGCATTGGACATTGAAAGAGAAACGAGGAGAAAACACGCCGAGAGAGAAAGTGACGGACGAAAAAGAAAAAAAAGCAGCGCGTCATTTTTGAGGGCAAAAACGAACGAAACGTGGAAGAGAGGGAGAGGATCGCGGAGGAAAAAACGCACGAGAACCAAGGTGCAGCGGAGATAAAGAAACGGAACAGAGGCGGAACAAAGAGGGAGAAACGAACGAAAAAGAGAAAACGCACGGCAAAAAGAGATAGCGGCAAAACAGAGGAGCTGCGATTTTGGGGGCATTTGTTTTATCTCTACTCATTTTCCCTTGAATTTCCATATGTCTTTGAACTCTAAATTTATTGTTGCTGTTCTGGATATGATTAAAGCCATGTTTGGCTAATTTCCCTTTTATCCTAGGGTTCTTTTGACCCTTTGTATGGATTAAGACTTGAATATTCCTCTCTTGTGGTAGATTAATATATGTATGTGTTGATTTTAATCTTAGCTTAATGCTTCTAAATGATTGGCCTCCATTTAGATGATTTGTTCACTTAGGTTTTGACTTGAGAGAGCTAATCTAGGTGTAGAACTTGATTAAAATCATGCTTGTCTTGAAGTTTACTTGATGAATGGATAGTTTGTTGGTAAAATAGAGATATATTTACTAACCTTGCATTGCCACATTAGGGTTGTTGCTTAAATATTGATTCTCATTAATTGTAGCAAGAGATTGTGCATTTAATGAGAAGAGAAACTTGATTTTGACTTGAGAGAGCGGGTCAAGTGTTTTAGAACCTTAGACTAACACATATATGTAATGAAATGCTACTAGAGAGGAAATTAACCAAGTTTTATGAAATGCAAAAGGGAAAAAGAGCCCTAGGCTCAATTATCCTTGAATTTAAAGAATCAATTGCCTTTATCAATTTTATGTTTTAGAAATAGTCTTTAAAAATTCACATTCCAAATCAAAACTTTGTTTTAGCTCAACTTGATGAAATCCACAAAGCCTATTGCTTGACCAATTTGTTAAACAAATCCTCGTGGAACGATACTTTATTTATCACTTTATTACTTGCGAAACTCGTACACTTGCGAGGCGAACAATATTGCCCCTAATTTAGGTAATTTATTAAGTTACAAACTTGGAGAAATTGTAGAAGAATACTCAAAAAGTAAGGTAATGACCGAAATACCCCCGTAAATGCTAAGATAATGCGAAGACATGAAAACAAAGATGTCAATACAAAAGTTATGAGGTAATGAGGCATGCTAATTAAGAAAATTATCAACTATTGATAAGAACGTAATTAGGTAATTATTGGCTAATTACTTAAGCTTAAGCGAAGGAAATTCAGAGATAATTATGTAAAACCCTAAAATTAGTGGTTTTTGGTTGAAAATTAGTAAAAGTATATTTACTAATTACTTGGAAATTTTGGAGAAAAATAGTTGAATTTAGGTATTTTTAAGCCTATATGCAAGAATGGACCAATAGGAAAATTTTGTAAAAATTATGTAAAAAATAATTATTTAATTAATTAAATAATTAATATAAAAAAAACGAAATAAAAAAAGGGCAAAAAAAAGGAAAAAAAAATATAAAGATAATAATAATAAAGTTTGCAAGTTGCAATTATTTTATTAATATAATTAATTAAAGTGAAATATGATGAATAGTAATTTAGAAATTAGGAAACGGGGATAAAATATTGATCGGTGAGTTTTTATCTTCCGTTAGACACTTACTAAGTTAATTCAAGCGGTTTGTGCTTTTCCTAATAAGACGAAATAGTTCTAAGATTTTACAAGATTTCACGATTCGAACACCGATCAGGGGATTTTATCGGTAAAATCCCATAAAGCAAAATGAAAGGAGCGGAAGAGGCCAACAAGGCCATACTCTTGGCCAAGTATTTTGCATGGAGGAGAATTAGCCACATAGAAACCCTAGAATGTGTGGCCACAATTGAAAGAAGAAAATTGGAAAAAGACCGTTCGCCTCGCGTATTTGCCTATAAATAGGCATGCACCCTTCTTCATATTATCACACCAAGAGCTCTTGCTCATTTCGAAATTAGAGAGAAGGTAGAGAGAAGGAGGAGTCAGGGAATCTGCAATGAAGCTCTGAGTAAGTTTTTCTACTTAAGCTTTCGTAGTCCTTTCGGTAGTTAGAGTAGAAATGCTAGAATAGTCTTTAATCTTCCAAGTATGATTAGATATCATATGTTAGGGGTATTTTAGTCATTATTTCGAAAATCTTGGTGGGGTCGAAGTTCTGGAAAAATTTTGGAAGATTAGAGTTAAAATAGCGAAGCTCTGTCAAAATTTCGGCGATTAGGGAATAGGGCAAAATGGTAATTTGTACCTAAAATGCACATTATGAAGTGAATCACTAATCAATATGATATATATTTCGAAATTATGTTGGAGTAGGAGTTATGTTGAAATTTTGGAAGATTAGGGTTAAAGTAACGAAGTGCTGGCGAAATTCCGCCAATTAGGGGTAGAAGGGCAAAATGGTAATTTTTACCTAAAATGCCAGTTATTGTGTCAAATCACTAATGAAAGTGATATTACTCCTATAGGACATCAGAAATCCTGATTTGCTGCCGTTACGCTGTCCAACGTGCCGCTGTTGGACGTTTCGTTGTTTTTCGTAAAACGTGCTAGAATAACATCAACGAATTAGGTACGTTCGCGTCTTGGTAACCTTAACTCGATATTTATGGTATGCGTGTATATTGTTTGGTGTATTGTATGAGTAAAGTTGTTATGTTGTTTGAGTATATAGTGTTGTTAGAGGATGATTGAACATATGCATGCACTGGGAGTGGTATATCTGTGTTCACTGGGAGTGGTATGTCCTGATCCACTGGAAGTGGTATATCTGCATTCGCTGGGAGCGGTACATTCACGTTGGTTAGGGGTGATTCGTTTGTTGTGTTTATATACTTGTATATGTAAATATGAGGTTAACTGCTACACAGGGTTCGATGCATGGACTCCACCCTTAACATAGCGTCGGAGTTCAGGAGGATCGAGGGCCGAGGAGAGAGCAAGCGGCCGAGTAGAAGACCCGACCGAAGACTTCCTTTTTGTTGTTCCAGTGGAAGCCTTTCTTTGTTATATACTTTTGAACCACGCGGTTTCTTTATCGCCGTTGTAATTAGCCGGACTCACGGCATTCTAAATACAAGTATCGCTTACTCAATTGCTCTGTTGCTCTACTCGATGAAAAAAAAAAATGTATACTTGCTTTTGAAAACGAGATGTTAGAGGGGTAGACATGGAAAAAACTAATCAATGTTCATTGGGAAAAAGCAAGTGCCTTATAAAAAGGACCAAATAAACTTGCTAGTTGGTGCCTTATAATAAGGACTAGAGGGAGTAGTTTTTTTTTTTTTTTTTTCCGAAGTCAGAGGCATTGAAGGAGAGATAAAAGATTGAAGTTAACAGGATTGTGTTATTTGCCCTTTTAAAATTTGTTTATTAGTTTTTTTCATTTTCAATTATTGATTGATATTTTTGTCCCCTTTAAGACTTATTTGTGCTAGGTGCTTCTAGAGTAAAACTTTATTGGTCAATCTACACTTTAACCCAATCATAAATAATCTATTGATATTTCCTTGGGTTGCAAACAATATTTGTGTACTTCTCCACTTAGGAAGATTATATATCTGGAGTCATTTCATTTTAATTCTAATAAAAACAACTACTCACGCCTTCAATACTGAACAAATGTTTCAGAATGAAGAAGTTACTTTATAATCCGAAGAATAATCTATCTTCCATGCTTACCCTCACATGATACATTAAAATTTCATGACACATGCAAACTTTTAGACCCACTTTTACCTTTATGCACAACTTTCACCCTCACGATCATGTCTAAATTTATCCTTCCGAAAATCCACACTAAAACAAAAGGTAAACTGAAAATCTCCTTGTAAAAGAACACAATTGAAACAGAGGTGGAAAATTCAAAACTGTGTGAAAATTGAAACTGAAATCAATGTGAAAAGTGCATAGAGAACCACTATATGACGCAAGAGGATTCTCAGAATGAAATATCAAAAAGCTCAGATCACGATCATAGAGTGGAGTATAATGGATAAATGGAAATGGAAGAGAGAGAGAAAGAGAGGAGCGTGAGAAAGTTAGAGAGAGAGGCAATCATATGATTGAAGAAAGAGAAGATGGATATATACCTAAACTTTAATTTATTATGGAGATAAGTGATTAATGAGGTACATCTGTAATCTCTAAATACCAGAAGTTTCTACGGATTCTAAGACAACCCACCAATTACTGCACAACAACCAAACAAATTTTCACCCAAAATACAATCTTATCCAAACCTAATTTTTCCACACAGCAATTTAACTTCCACAGAGAAACTGGTCAAGCTTTAACGCCCAAAATAACAGCATTCAACGTTCATCAAATTCACGAGGAATTAGGGGGAAAAAAGAGACCGGATAAAAGAGGCATCGTAAGACCGGACCCGCGTCAGGTCTTGTTCCAGGCGGTATTAAAAGTCTCACTTTTAAGACCGGACTCGAACCAGTCTTAAAGAGTTTCTTTTAGACCGAACATTTTAAACATCCGGTCTTAAAAGTGTTTCAAAATAATAATAATAAAGAAAAAGAAAAAACTCAAATGAAACAACCCATTCCCAAATCACCAAATCTGTCAACATTTTGAATGTCCCTTCGTCATCAACGACGGAGAACCAAGAGAAGATTGAAAGCAACACCAACAAGAAAAACAAAAAGATAAATACAAAGTCCGAAATAAGAAAACATAACAAGAAATAGAAATCATTCATCATGGAAATCGAATTTGAATCAATATAAAATCGAGAGGTGAAATTGAAGTCCGGATCTACAAAAAAATCACAAGCTTAAAGCAACCAAATCGAGCGGGATCCTATTGTCAATGCTTGGCAAAGCTTCAAGTAACCAAAATCCAAGTTCGGATCCGAGCGGAGTGGTCAAGGTAGGAGCAAATAGACTTAAGCAAGAAGAGATCGAGTTTGATTTTAAGCCGGATCCGTGCGAAGGCGGTGTGGGAGGAGCCATAGATCGAAAAGAAGGAGCTGTCGTCGTCCGGAATCCTCGAAGCGGTACACTTGCGCCGTTCTTGAGGATTGGAGTTCATACCATTGCAAAACCCTCGAAGCATCTCACCGCCAACGTTGCCAAGGATTTGATTGTGTGGCTCTTAGGATAACTTACGAAGATTGCGAGTAGGTTAGAAGAAGATGATGTTATTCTTGCGAGGATTTGACTCGTGAGGCTCTTGGAACACTCGTTGAATCTATAACTAAGCAAATGTTATATCACTAAGAAGACAAGCACGCTCACGGACTTAACGAGTTTAGCGAATTTAACTTTTTTAACACTTTTAAGACCGGTTGTTTGTAAAAACTTGTCTTAAAAGTATATTTTTAATACCGGATCCTTTAAATCTAGTCTTAAAAGTGTTCTATATATTTGTGAAATTGCCATAGGTCATACTTTTAAGACCAGATCTTTTATAATCCGGTCTTAAAAGTCTTCTATATATTTACGAAATTGCCACTGGTCATACTTTTAAGACCGAATCTTTTATAATCCGGTCTTAAAGTCTTCTATATATTTACGAAATTGCCACCGGTCATACTTTTAAGACTGAATCTTTTATAATCCGGTCTTAAAAGTGTTCTATATATTTGTTGGAAGTTAAGATTTAATTAGTTAGCATATACGATTATATTGTACAATTATCTTAATTAAGTTGTTAGAGAGATTTTAGGAATTAAGTTAGCAGATCATGGTTTTTGATTTTCGTAATTAAATTCCGATTGTAATCATCTTAATTAAGTTATTAGAGAGATTTTAGGAATTAAGTTAGCGGATCGTAGTTTTTGAGTTTCGTAATTAAATTCCCGATTGTAATCATATTAATTAAGTTGTTAGAGAGATTTTAGGAATTAAGTTAGCGGATCATAATTTTTTGAATTTCGTAATTATATTTCGATTGTAATCATCTTGATTAAGTCCTCGGGAGATTTTAAGAATTAAGTTAGCGAGATCATGGTTTTTTGAATTTCGTAATTATATTCCCGATTATAATCCCTAGATTATAGGAATCGTCTGTGTCGAATATTATTTACTTATTAGCATCGTATATAATTCCAATTAGCGAAGAAATAAATCATCGCATTCTCGGACTCATCTCCGATTAGCGTCTTCTCACAATATTTACGAAATTGCCATCATCATACTTTTAAGACCGGATATTTTATAGTCGGTCTTCGAGTGTTCTATATATTTACGAAATTACCATCGACCATACTTTTAAGACCGGATCTTTTATAATCCTGTCTTAAAAGTGTTCTATATATTTGAAAGTGTCACGGTCATATTTTAAGACGGATCCTTTATAATCTGGTTCAAAAGTTCTTTATATTTACAAACTGCTACAGGTCATACTTTTAAGACTGATTCTTTATAATCCGGTCTAAATGAAACGGTTTTAAAGCTCTTTTACACTAGTGGAAAAACCTGATCCAGCTTGGCCGGTATTCTTCTTCTATGGTTCCTCCATTTAACCGTCTAACGATTCTTCTTCTTCTTAACGAGGGTATGAATCTGAACTGAGACAGTAAACACGTGAAGCAAAAACGCCCACAATGCATGTAAGACATGGATTCAAGAAGGAAGACGACAAAAGAAAGCCGGTGGGCACAAATAAACAAAGGAAAAAATGACGGAGCCGAAAGAAGGAGAGTCTAATGGAAGGAGATCATCTCCTTGTTTTTTCATCCATCCTCCTCATCCTCATCCCGACCATCAAAATCTTGATCAAACGAGACTGAATGATTTTTGACAAAACCGCGCGCGTCAATAAAAACCGCGCGCAGTTTTTCAAAAACAAATCTGACCCCTTAGATCTAACAGGTCGGGATGAGGATAAAAGGATGAATGACGAGAAAAAAGAAGGAAGAAACCGACCCGAGTCTAATATGGAGGGACACGAAGTAACAGTGAAGCGCTAAAAATCAAAATCTCGTAGACTGAGATCTATTACTGTTAGGTGCTACGGACGCGTCAACGTCAGCGTCAGCATGAGCATTATGTGTCAAAATTTATCAAACACGAGTTTTCCTATTCCGTTAATGGGAGGCGGCTATGATTATTCTCATGTTTTATGGAATATTCTCTTCTTCTTCTTTTTCACTTAAAGGCAATTTTATTTAAGAGTTTTTTAGTTAGGTACTAATGACCTGAATTATAAGGGGATAAAACTCTCCACCTCCGATTTATTGGGAACATCATACCACTGGACTATAAAGACTTTGGTTAAAAAAGTTAAGAAAATAACAGTATGCTATAAATATTGAACTGACATGCACTGGATTCAGGGTCTAGGGCCCAATGCATAAACATAAAACAAAAGCAAAGAGATCTAACAAACCTGAAATAATATATTAGAAATAAAGCAACAAAAATGGCGAAAGACTGAAAATTAAAAACAAATTCACCACCACCGACACTACAAACATGTGAAGTAGAGGAATTGAAGGGTAAACTTTTCAAGAATATTTGTTAGAAAAATCCATTTTAATCTCAACCAAAAAAATAATATCGAAAAGTCTCGAGATTGTCAATAATAAGTGAATAACAATTACTCCTTCCGGACCTAATTTTAAGACAACATTTAATGGTTTGTTTTGATCCTAATTATAGGACAACATTTTAATTTTTATCAATCTCTTTCTAATTAAAACATCCCTATTGATATGAATGATGGATTATGTAAAATCAACAATGTAATTGAAGTGTCAAATTTATATAAGGGCATTTTAAGAAAATGAGTAAAATTAACTAATTTAACCTCTATCATTAATTCCTCCAAAATCGGTTAAATATGTCCTATACTTAGGACCGGAGGAGTATTAACTAGTTAATCAGTTATTATTAACAAGTTGTGAGACTTTTTTGATATTATTTGTCTTGCATTGAACCTAAACATGATTTTCCCTATTTGTTAGTGTATAAAAAAGTAGTGATATTTGTTTTGTTTTTCCTTGGTCTTTCTTTAGTGTTAACCTGTTAACCGCGTTTATAGATATAATGGATACGTTGTAACCCAAAAAAATAAATATTTATTTTAGTTTTAACCTCTTCAATGTTTTAATTTTGGGAAAATTAAAATGAAGGACACGCAAGAAAAGCTATTTATGAAGAATGACCATAAAAATTATAATTATTTAGAAGGACCAAATATAAAAATATAAAATTAAAAATACTAAAATGACCCTAATAAATTATTTTCATTTCCTCCTAAATTCTCTTCCACGTTCTATTTTTAAAAGTATTATAGAATTATAAGTTTCACTAAATTAAAGAAGAGTTTTCTCTTCTTCTTCTTCTTCTTTTTTTTTTTTCATTTTTCAAAACTTGGATAGGTATGAGATATCTACGGAAAAAAAAGTTACATTCTTCAATTTTATAAAATTTAGGGACAACTTAGTGATTTTTGGTCTTTCTAAATAATTACTATTTTTATGGTTATTTATAATAAATATTATTTTCTCTATGTCCTTTATAATTTTTGACATTAAATCTCCTATCATTAATTTTACTATTGGTCATAGGTGCAAACTGCCACGGCAAATTAATAAGGATGATGTGACATTTTACCATTAAAAATATTTAAATTTTTTAATCCATATCATTGTCACGTTTTCCTCAACTCTTCATTAACAATGTCATGTGACATTTTTCATAGTCAAAAATTTTAAAATTTCAAGTTGAAACGTTAGAATGCATGGACAACTTATTTGATATATTAAGGCAATTTTATTCCAAATAAATGTACAACTTATTCGAAATCAAAGGGTTTGTAGATTTTATTCTTGAGTACCAATTAACAATTAATACAAACCAATAAAACAGTTAAAGTCAATAAAATTGTTCTATAATTTAAGTAATTTTCAATATTACCCCTACTAGTTGCATTAAACTCGAATATTATATTATTATTACTCTTACTCACTGCCCCCATTAATGATGAGCATACATGGAAAAAAACAATTAATGTATTTTAGAAACAAGCAAGTGCCTTATAAAAAAGACCAAATACACTTGTTAGTTGATGCCTTATAATAAGAACCGGAGGAGTACTCATTTACTCCTATTTATAAGTCATTAGCTTCTTACATTTCATTATAATCAATAAAAACTTAAATCATTATGAATATTATATTTGTGGATGTCCATATCTCCATTATTTCCTATTCGATCTCCATAGTTTCCTATTCTCACCCATTAATCACTATGATTATGGAATCACATTAATTGTAGATTAGAGAGTTGTGCCTATAAATAGAAGGCATATGTTATGTATTTGAGACACACTGAAATAAGAATTACTCTCTTCTTTCTCTCTTCTCTATTCTCTTGTTCTTGTTCTCTATCTCTTATCCCAGATATATCTTTATTTTCATAACACGTTATCAGCACGAGAGCTCCAATGAAGGGATGATCGTTTCTTTAACGATTTAATTTACATTATTTAGTTATATGTTTATTTTATCTATCTATATTATATGACCGAGAAGTCATATTTCTTTTACACTTATTTTGATATTATATGACCGAAGTCATATTCCTTTTACTCTTATTTTGATATTATATGACCTAAGTCATATTTCTTCTACACTTATTTTGATATTATATGACGAAGTCATATTCCTTTTACTCTTATTTTGATATTATATGACCGAAGTCATATTTCTTTTACTCTTACTTTGATATCATATGGCCGAAGTCATATAACTTTCATGGCACGTTTTCTAGGAGAAAACAAGAATCCCTATGCTCTCTAAATTTCGGTCTTTACCAAAGGTTTAGAGAAGAAAAGGCATCCAATCAAGATAAAGCCAGAACCATGATCCTTTTACGCCGCCATTTGCATGAAGATCTGAAAGTTGAATATTTGACAGTAAATGACCCACTTGTTCTTTGGAACAATTTGAAAGAAAGATATGACCACCAGAAGATGGTCATCCTCTGGCCAGAAGCCATAAAATTTTAATTTTGTTGCAACACTTTATGATTTATTTTTGTGAATTTCTTGTTATTAATTTTGAGGCCTTGAAGGTTTAATGTATCAAATATTGAATGATACAAAGTGTTTTTAGTTATTGTCTTAAAGACAAATAACTTGCAAAGAATTATGCCTCTCAAGAATAATAGGAAATGTTTGATAATGCAACCAATGAGATATTAAAAGGCAAAGAGTTGCAAAGCAATGTCTAGATTTATCAAGAAAAATAAAGCCCGAGAAGGTAATATGTTTAATGTTTGTATAATGCTACGGATATTAAACATAACAGAGAAATATGTGTAGATTTATTTTAAAGCCAAGATAAATAACAAATAAGCCCGGAAGGTAATATAATGCTCCCTTTTGTTGTTATAGTTATTTAATTTATTATGATCACAATATCATAAATCTTGTTGTCATGAGAATTTTCTCTGGAGAATTTTATTGTGTGATTCTAAGTTATTTTGATTATTGAATATTTTCATATGTGGTGGACTATATATTTTGCATATATAAGTTGATTGAAGTATATTATTAATGAGTAATGAGATTACCCAGTGTTGTAATATTATATGGTAGTTCTGAAGAACTAACATAGATATTCCTTCGAACTTTAAAGGGTTTGAAAGTGATTTTGAAATACGAGATATAAACAAAGTATGTTTATACGACTCACACTTGAGGGAGATTGTTAGAATACAAGTGTGAGCTAATTTTTGAAAAGTTATATACTTCTCATACAAAGTCTAATAGATATAAGGTGGATCTAGTAGTAATATTGGAACCAAGAATTAGTGGGAATCCAAAGAACGAGGATTATAAAAAATTGGGGGTTCAAATACTCTATTAGGATGGAGGTGAAGGTTTTTCTAGGGGTATCTGGTTGTTATGGGGGCTGGATGGTTTATGTGTGGATGTTTTAGTGAAGAATGAGCAGTTTATTCACCGTAGATTGTGCCTTGAGGGTAAGGAGACGCTCTTTACAGGTTTACGCAAACCCAAATGAGCAAAGAAGGCTTGCGACGTGGAATTTGCTTCAAGATTTGGTTAGTGAAGTGGCTGAACCTTGGCTTCGCCTTGGGATTTTAATGAAATCTAATCACCTTTAGATCAAAAGGTGGTGGAAGAGTGAACGAGACACGGTTTAGAAGGTTTAATGACCGGATTCAACATTGTAATCTACTGGATATGGAAGCAAATGGCCCCTTTTTTACGTGGAAGGGACCTAAGTGGGAAGGTTTAGAGAGGTGTACAAAGATTGGATAGGTGTCCATGTAATGTGGGTTGGCTTGAAAAGTTCGACAATGCGGAAGTGAGTTATACCAAGAGTGGGTCCGATCATCACCCCATTTTGGTAAATGCGAATGTGGAAAATAGCCGTGGAGCAAGAATTTTCGGGTATGAGGCGGCATGGCAAATGCATGAGAATTTTGAGGAAGTGATGAAGAGGAGTTGGGAGGAGATGAGGAATACTAGAGAAATTACCAACTTTACGTAGAATTTAATATCTTTGGAATAGAGAGGTCTTTGGCAACATTGGATACCGTAAGAAAAGATTGTTGAACAGGCTAAATAGAATACGAAACTGACTTATCGAAATGGAGTAATCCTTATCTGTTTCGACTAGAACAGGAGCTTGAAGAGGAACTAATGCGGACCTTAAGAGAAGAGGAGGTTCTTTGGTTCCAAAAATCAAGGGAAGATGGTTAGAAGAGGAGATCGTAACACGAGGTTTTACCATACAAAAACCTTAATTAGGCGGAAGAGAAATAAAATCAAGATGCTAAAAATGCAGAGGGTGTGGATTGATGACGAAGTGGAGATTGGGAGTATGATGCAGGAGTACTACAAAAACTTGTTTTATGAGGAGCCGACTGTTAGAGGTTGGGCGATTACCAATCGGAGGTGGGGTAGAATTAATGAGGAGAAATTGCTTAACTGGGCAAGGATATTAGTGGGGAAGAGATCGGGGAAAGCATTTTTTCAAATGGGGGCTTTAAGGCCCGGGAAGAGACGGATTTCCAGCTGGTTTTTACCAACACAATTGGAAGGTGGTAGGCGCGTCAGTGGTTGATTACCTGAGGGAGCTATGGAGGAGGCCGGAGAACATTGGAGACATTAATGACACACTATTAGTACTCATTCCTAAATTGGATCAGCCGGAGGTGGTAAGTCACTTTAGACCCATTGCCTTGTGTAACGTTATATATAAGGGGCTGTCTAAAGTAATTGTTAATAGGTTAAAACCACTTATGGATGGTTTGATTTCGCCTTTTCAAACGAGTTTTGTGCCTAGACGTAGCATTCATTATAACATTATCATTGCTAAAGAAATTGTACATTCTATGAGTAGAATTCAAGGAAGAAAGGGGTTTATGATCATTAAAATTGATCTTGAAAAAGCTACGATAGGATGAATTGGAGTTTTATTGGGAAAGTTTTGGAGGAAGTGGGTTTGGACGAGCACCTATCGAGGTCATTATGAATTGCATTAGCACTACTAAAATGTCATTGATGTGGAATGGGGGTAGAAAGGAGAGCTTTATACCTACAAAGGTTTGAGACAAGGGGACTCTCTATCCCTTATCTCTTCGTGTTAGGAATGGAAAAGTTAACGCACCTCATTGTGGATTGTGTGATGAAGGTAAATGGAAACCAATTAAAATGGGTAGAAATGGGCCCGAAGTTTCACATTCACTTTTGCCGATGACTTGTTGCTAGTATGTGAAGCAAATCGGAAAACATGAATGCTGTATTGGCGGTCTTAGACAGATTTGGTGAAATGTCAGAAAAGGTCAATATTCAAAAACCGACATATGTTTTTCAAAGAATGTTGGGAGGAGTGTGCAAAATGAAATTTGTTCGATGTCTGGATTTAAGCGTATGGATGATTTGGGAAGGATTTGGGTGCTTATTTGATGAAGGGAAGGGATACTAAGAAAAAGTTCCAACACCTAATTGATAAAATGCAAGGCAGATTAAGTAGTTGGAAGAAACAAACACTCTCTTTCATTGGTGAAACACACTAGTCCAAGTCACACAAACCAAATGTCGACTTTACTGTATGCAACATGCTTTTGTTCCAAAGCGGTGTGAGGAATCGAGATGGAAAAGCTTCAAAGAGACTTTCTTTGGGGCAGCGATGGGGAAAAGAAAGATACATGCGGTGAGTTGGGATGTTATTTGTAAAGAGACACTACTAGAAAAAGTCGAATTTGCGATGGAAAAAATCCGTAGCAAATTTGAGAGAAATTGCGACGGAAAATAATTTTGTCGCAAAAACAAAATTGCGACGGATCATGTGATCCGTCTCAATATTTTGCGACGGAGAAGGACGACCGTTGCAAAGGCGGACCGAAAAGTCCGCGATTGCGACGGACATCCTAGTCCGTCGCAATTTCTCAGCAAACGGACGTCGTCACAAATTTTTGCGACGGACGAGCCATCCGTCGCAAAAAGGGTGGACCTTTTGATCCGCCTTTTATGACGGATCGGGCGGTCCGGTCGCAAAAACCTTAAAACCGGCCCCCAAATCCGCCATTTCATTCGACGTTCCTCCTTTCCTCCTCTCCTCCTCCTCTCCTCTCGCTTTCCTCCTCTCCTCTCATCCGGTGGTGGTTTTTTCCAAGAGGTGCAAGGTCTCCTCCTCTCTCTCCTTGCTCATCGGTGCCGGTGGTGGTTCTCCTTCCCTTGCTCGTCGGTGATGGTGGTGGTTTTCCTTCCATTTGTTCACGGTTCGAGTATGTTTAATATTTGATATAGATTGTTCTATATAGATTAAAATATAGTTGAAATTGATATTGATTAGTGTATGTAGATTAAAATGTAGTTGAAATTGATATTGATTAGTGTATGTGGATTAAAATATAGTTGTTATGCATATTGATTAGTGTATGTGGACTAAAATGTAGTTGTTATGCGTATTGATTAGTGTATGTAGAATAAAATATAGTTGGTATTGATATTGATTAGTGTATGTGGATTAAAATGTAGTTGTTATGCATATTGATTAGTGTATGTAGAATAAAATATAGTTGGTATTGATATTGATTAGTGTATGTGGATTAAAATGTAGTTGTTATGCATATTGATTAGTGTATGTAGATTAAAATGTGTTTGATGTTGATACTTTTTACAATAATGTTTACTTTGTTAGAGGCTTACAATAATTGATATGATGTTATTGGTAACTAGATATATAAATGTATAAATATGATAGCCTTCAAATAAGAAAAATAATTTGTAAAAAGTGAGATTGAGGGATAGGAGAATTAATTAATTAACATAAAGTATAAAGAAGATGTGAGTTTAGGGAATAATGAAATTTGTATGTTAATAGAAGATTATAAATTACATGATTTTAAAGGTACATATTCCCAAAAGTATAGGATATTAAGTTTTCTAACACTTTTTAGGAATTTAGAAATTTCAATTACGATTTTGGTGTGATAAAATTATGATTTTCTATTAGTTGGTAATGACACATAAATTTAGAATAAAAATGACTGTTAATAATTTTTTTTAAAAATAGTGCATTTAAATTTTTTATATATTTGTGGCATGTTGAGATGTTAATTAGGTTAGGAACTGAACTAGCTAGGAAGTATGGAAGGCAACCATGATAGAAGTTGGATGTACAATCGTCTAACTCCGTTAGTCATGTTGAGTCGTTATACATGGGAGAGGAGACCAGACACATACCCAACCATCATACATGGGTGAGGATCCTCATTCGGAAGCCGCTAGGTTCTACAAAATGCTTTAAGAAGCCCAACGTCCGTTATAGGAAGGTTGCGAACACTTTGAAAATAGTGAATATTCATCGTTATCGGCTATCCTAGCAACACTAAGCTTGAAGATCGATCACCATATGAGTGAGAGGAATTACAACAAAATGATGCAGATCATGAGTAAGGTTGTTCCTAAAGACAATAATTTGTCAAGGATTTTTACCAAGCAAAAAAAGGTGAAAGAGCTTGGGCTTGGATGTGAAAAATTCATTGTTGCCCAAAGGATGTATGTTGTATTACAAGGATGATGCTTGAACTGACCAATTTTAAATTCTGTGGAAATGAAAGAAATAAAGTTGTGGGGAAAGGAAAGAAAATGACCCGTCAGGCATTAAGCAAGATGTGGTACTTTCCTCTGGTGCCAAGACTTACGAGATTGTATGCATCAGAACAAACAGCTGCTCACATGAGATGGCACCGGAGCATCGTAGGGATGAAAACTTTGTGACGCATCCATCCGATACGGAAGTTTGGCGTAAATTTGATGAGGCGAATCCTTTCTTTGCTATGGATCCCCGTAATGTTCGTCTTGGCCTATGTTCGGATGGGTTCGCTCCTTTCAACAATACGGTAGGACTTATTCATGTTGGCTCTCATTGTGACTGTACAACCTCCCACCTTCTATGTGCATGAGAAGAGAGTTGTTCTTCCTTAACGCGTTAATCCCCGGGCCATCCAACCCAAAAAGAAGATAGATGTGTACCTCTGTGCCTTTGATAGACGAGTTGAAGATGTTGTGGAGTGAAGGGGTTCTTACGTATGATATATCATTAAGTCGAATTTCACCATACGCTCGCCTTAATGTGGACGATAAATGATTTCCCGCATATGGGATGTTGAGTGGTCAGCAAACGTCAGAAGCTTGCATGCCCAAGATGTCTTGAACAAAACATGGGTTTTAGCTTGGAACACAGTCACAAGGTCAGTTGGTTTGATAGGCACTGGCGATTCCTACCCTTCGATCATCCGTTTAGGAGAAATAGAAAAGACTTCACGCGAATGTTGTCGAACGAGCAGAGCAACCTGTCGTTTAAGTGGCCAAGAAATATGGGACAGGTCAAGTACATTCAAAGTGTCGAAGAGGGCTGCTTCGGGAACCCGAGGGATACGGCATTGATCATCATTGGAACAAACGCAACATCTTCTCGGGAACTACCATATTGGAAAGATCAATTGTTAAGACACAACCTCGATGTCATGCATATTGAGAGGAATGTGTTTTGTAATATTCGTACACCGTGATGAACACCAAGGGCAAGACGAAGGACACAAATCAACGCAAGACGCGACATAGAAGCGATTTGCGTAAGGCCCGCTTTGCATTTGGTGGGAATGGCACCTGAACGGACTTCCAAACCTAGAGCGCCGTACACATTCAACAAACAACAGAATATAGAATTGTTGCAGTGGGTTAAAGATTTGAAACTCCCGGACGGTTATGCGTCAAACTTGAAAATATGTGTCGACATGCACGAGGCTAAGTTATTCGGGATGAAGAGTCATGATTGTCATGTTTTTTCCGTAGATTGTTGCCGTGGGCCTTCAAAGCACTTCCGAAGCATATATTGTCTATTCTGACGGAATTTTCCATGTTCTTTAGAGAAATTTGTGCTTCTGAGCTTAATGTTGAAAAGTTACAGCACCTGGAGGCGAGCATGCCCATAACACTATGCAAGTTAGAGATGGTGTTTCCTCCTAGCTTTTTTGACTCAATGGAACATTTTCCCGTTCACTTGGCCTACGAAGAATCCGAAGTTGACCAATTCACAAACTCTGAGTTTCCAAAATGGCTTCGATCCTACTTCGTAGAAAATCCATCAGATCCCAATGAAGTTGCGTGGAGTTTGTCTTATGGAGCTGCAATTAGTGTTACCCGGTGCAAGAAATACATAATCAATGGGTATCGGTTTTCAACTGTTGAGGTTAACGCAGTACACTATGTTGTAATTATGGTGTATGTTGTCGAGGTGAAAAGTTGATGGGGTGGAGACTCGACTACTACGGGAAGTTAGTTGACATAATTCATTGAGTTACAGTGGGACAAGGTGGTGACCCTTTTTAAATGCGAGTGGTTTGATAACAAGTCCGCGTGGGACAAAAATGGACAAACATGGAAATATTGAGATCCACCGGACAAGGAGATATACGGTTGGTTATGACCCATTCATCCTTGCTCAACAAAGTGAACAAGTTTATTATACATCATACCCCACATCCCGCCAAGGCTCGGAGGGAGTTATTAAAACCAAAGCACGAAATATTGTACCAAAGTCGAAAGAGCTCTAATTAAATGACGGTATGGTGAATCGTTCAAGTCGATGTGGAACATGTATCGCCCATAAACATCTTCGATGACGAAGTACCAAGCAATCTATTTGATTTTGCCGCGGGCTAGAATTAATTCCTATACAAATTGACGATGAGGAATCGACGATGAGGCGAAGTGATTTACTATGATAGTGAATCCAGAGTTCGACGACTATGAGACTTCGAGGAAGACGTGCAAGCGGCATGTCGATGAACATGAATCAATCGGTTGATTTGTGTTAGTTCTTTGTTTATGACGATCTGTTATACTACATACTTTGTTATTGCGCTACATCATATTAACTAAATATCTTATTGTTATATATTTTTGACATTATGTCTATAAGTGTTCGGAGATGGAACATCTAGGAGGACGTTTGTGTAGTGGATTGGGTAGTGGTCGAGCCCAACCCCGTCCTATCGAGAGGGTAGTGGCGACGGCATCTGCCTCCAATGGAGTGCGAAGGTCCAGCGCTTCCCGCAAATGCCGTCATTGATATGTCATCTTCACCGTCGGGATATTTTTCATCTTCACCGTCCGCTTTATATGTCGTCGTCACCGCTCACCCCCACCGATCCACGGCAAGGGGACCACAAGTTTACTTTATCATTTCGATTGATTTACATATGTTTAGTTTCATCAAAATCATCTATATACAAACATATTCAATACTTCACATTCTTTCCTTAGCACAATGCGTCGCCTCATAGCCACGTCGGGGAAGAAGGTAGTTCCTCCGATCCACCAATCTGGGGCTCAAGAGATCCTTCGACAGGGAAGCTTTGGATCCGTCCTGACGGCGTCGGGTAAGTCATGCCAAGTTACCAGTAATGTTACAATTTTCTTTTCTAGTTGGTTTGTATGGTAATATTTGCATGATGTCCTCTCTCATCAGATTTGAGCCTCATAATGAGGTATTGGAGTTCATCTCGGCCCAATTATTCCGTAATTACAATCAACCTTGGGCCAAGTGGACAGACATTCCTAGCAATATTCGAGATGTTTGGTTCGATGAGTTCTTGGTAAGTTTTTTGTTTTATGATTATTTAATTAAGTACTTTTAAAATTTGGAGCACTAATTGTTCGTTATTGATTTTCAGCGCCAGCATATGACATTGCCTGAACATCATCAAGAACTGAAAGCAAATTATAATCATAAGGGAGACCGGTATTTGACTCAAAAGCTTTATGGCTTGAGAAATAAAAGAGGCAAGAAAGACTGGATTTCACAGACACTGTAGACGAATTAATGCAGAATTGGGCCACAAATGAAAAGTTTCAAAACATGAGTGTTAAAAATAAGCAAAACAGGGCCAAAATGGAAGGACCGTCATATGTCCGCGGCCGCATTCCAATTAGTGAGCATCGACGGAAAATTGTAAGTACACGTTATTTTCTATTTAGGTATTTGATATTTTGTACCTTGAAGTAATTAATTAAGGTCATCATCTCGTTTGCGGTGTAGAGTCTGGGAAGTTCCCGAAGGATCGGTTGAGTGGGCTACCTTTGAGCGGACCCATTCCCGGCAATCGAAGGAGTGAGAGACAATGGATTAGCCAAAAGGCGCATCAAGTAGCTGTTAGACATTTATTGCCTTTATTACTTGTTTTATGCACCACCATATTTATTTCATTTTACATGTCTTATTTGTTATGTATTTTTGTGCTTGTGGGAAACCTTTCGTAAGTCGTCGCAGAGAGAGAGTCGCAATTGGGTCGGCCCCGCATTCTCTCATCCGACAATGAGAGTCTGTTTTTTGAGGCCAGCAGTGGATTTAACAAGAAAGGGAGAGTCTTTGGATACGGTGCCTCCGCTGACCGATCAAGCAACCAAAACGCTCTTCATCCAAAGATCAAGGTGTTTCGCAGTACACGTAATACATTTGATAATGATAATTTCCATTCTCTTGTCCATTCAAATGAAGTACAAATAATAAATGTACTTCATCATGTTTTTGCGAGATGAGTGAAGAAGATGAAGGCGTTGGCGAGGAGCAAGTACAGATGAGTCAAGAACAAGAGATGATGAGGCGGGAGATGCTTCAGAACGGGAGAGGATGGCGCAGCGATGAATCAGAACGGAGAGATGGAGCAGGCGATGAATCAGAACGGAGAGGATGCGGCATGAGATGAATCAACAAGCGGACATGATGAGGCGAGATGCGGCATCAACTCCTCGTCCCTAATGACACAAAAGGATTCGGGGTCGCCTCGGTGATGATGACCATGCTGGTGATGATGATGATCACAATGCTGCTGTTTAGACTACTTTTTAGTATTTTCTCCTTACAACATTATTATATATATGTTTTCTCTATGTAAACTCTTTTATTATATTCATGATACTTTTGCAATCAATTTTCAAGAAAAAAAATAAAAAATAAAACAATTAATAAAATTTAAAATTTAAAAAGATTCAAAAAATTAAAATAAAAAATAAATAAAAATTTAAAAATATATATATAATTTTTTTAATTTTTCTACGGAAATGATTTCCGTAGCAATTTGTTACTTCGAATTGGTTCCAGTAGCAATTTGTTACTGAATTCACTCCGTAGCAATTGCTACGAACCAATTTTGTAGCAAATTGCTAAGAATTCACTTCCGTAGCAATTGCTACTGAATCAATTCCATAGCAAATTGCTACTTGATCCCTTCCGTAGCAATTGCTACTGATTTGAAATTCCGTAGCAAATTTTGCATTGAAAAAATCCTTAGCAATTGCTACGGATTTGAATTCCGTAGCAATTTTTGCTACTTTAAAAATTTCGTAGCAATTGCTACGGATTTTCAAATTCGTAGCAATTGCTACGGGTTTTTGCTACGGAAAAATCCGTAGCAAATCGATTTTTTGTAGTGAGAAGAGGAATGGGGGTTTAGGTGTGAGGAACTTGGAATCAATGAACGAGGGTTTGTTAGGGAGAGTGGCATGAAATGTAGTAGCTAAACCAAGATCCCTTTGTTCTATGGTGTTATATGGAAAGTATAGGAGGGATTGTGATCTGTTAAAGGAATGCAAAGTGGTCAAATCTGATTCGATCTATGGAAAAATCTGGGCCGAATATGGCTTAAAATTGTGGAAAATGTCATGTGGGAGGTTGGCAAATGGGAAAGTATCCGGTTTTGGGATGACGTATGGGTGGATGGTGGATGCAAGTTAAGAGACAAATGCACCGAGGTACTAATCAGTAGGTGACCGTATGTCTTGGTGAAGGATATGGTAAATACGGAGGATGTTGGGATATGGCTATGATTGACGAGTGGGTTGATGAGGAAGGGCGAACCGATCAAGGCAATTCCTCCTCCTAGTGCTATAGGTGGTGATGATCATATTAGGTGGGGCAGCTGTTATCAAACAAATACAAAGTGTATCCGATATGTACAGCAATCCGAGGAAGGAGAAGGAGAACGCGAAAGGTGCACTGGAGTCCCTTGTGGAAATGGAAAGGACCTAGAAGCGGTTCAAATCTTCTTGTGGCAAGCAATGCATGATAGGTTATTTACTATTGAAAGGAGAAGTCGATTCTTTGGGAAGTTCTCCTAATTGTTATTGCTATGTAAATAACATGGAGAACTTGATGCACATTATGAGGGATCGTGACATTGCTTGGGATTTATGGAGGGAGTTAAAAGGGGTAGATGATATGGCGTGGTTCAATTGGAATCAAGTGATTCAAATAGGGACTAGAGTCCGTGTTTCAGCACCTGACTTGTTGGCATCTATGTAGTTGAAGGAATAGAAGTATCTTTGAGGAGGACTTCTCCATGCCCGGAAACCGCCGTATGATTATTCACGGAAGTGCGGAGGGAAATATTAAGAGCGAGACAAGAGTTTGGGCGGTTCAAAGGGTAACACGGCAAGCGCGTATCGGATGGATGGCACCTAGGGAGGGTCGGGTCAAAATGAATGTGGATGGTGCTTGCAAAGGAGAACTAAATTAGCAGGATGTGGAGGGTTAATCGGGGTAGTAATGGTCATGATCACGTGGTTTTGCAAAAAAACTAGGTACATGTAATGTCATAAATCCGAACTATGGGCTATTTTAACTGGTCTTGAATTAGCCAATAGTTATAAACTTGATAACATTGTTGTGGAGTGCGATTCTACCGCAAAGAGTGTGTATGTTACGTATATGCAGGAAAGTGAACCAGAGGAGACAAGGTCAGCTGAGGCCGATTCGATCAAGTTTCGCATAATTTTCTCGAATTGTAAATTTGTCCATGTGTACGAGGAAGGGAACTCTTGTGCACTCCTTAGCTAATTTTAGTTTTGTGCAAAGGGAGAGTTATGTTGTGTTTGATAGGCCTCCCGGTGTGTCCTAGGTTGTTTGTACAATGATTTTGTGGGAAGTACTTACCCACGTCAAGCTTCTAATACATGATTGAGGATGGCCGATAGCCCCGTTTATTACCCAAAAAAATCTAATAGATCTCCCAAAATGGATGTCAGATTATGATTAAGTCATAATTTTATGGAAATTGAAAAGTTTATGATTGGTTGAGATATATGTTACAGTAAACCAGAAGTTTACTGATCCAAACAAACTGATTGTTGGCATGACTTGTTTGATCATCCAAGTCATATATATATATAATAAGATTATGTATCGACATCCATTGAAGAACCAAAAGATTTTTTATAAATAACCAACATATTATTTATGAATTATGTGCCGCTTGTTCTCATTGATCATGATTAGTAATGGATATCGTATTTCGAAATATATCAAACAAGATTATATGGGCCCATTGAAATAGCATGTAAACCATATAAATTTGAAAGATGCATCTATAAGATGGTTACATGTGAGACTATTAGCTTACAACCTGAAGTTTGTAAGAATGTTTGCAACCCAAGTTTGTAATAATGTTTGCAACCCGAAGTTTGCAATAATGTTTGAATAAATTAAGCGCGCTATTTCAGCATTATATGATCCGTAAATCATGTATTATAGCATCCATAAATAGCTAGATCAATGCTTACGAGAACCAAATTTCTATGTTGGTATATTTGATCTTAAATATTACAATACTTATATAAGCCAACAATATTCTCCCGATAAAATTGGTTTTTGGTCAAGAGCTTGACAAATTCCATCTTAAAAGGTTTAAATGTGCAATGCTTCAAGTCCACCACAATGCACACAGATGGATATAGGAATAGAGTTTAGATAAATGTTGGGTAAGGACCTCCTTTTTCTTGTTTGTCTCCAAAAGAAACAAATGGATTTAGGAAACTTATACGCATGATTGATCAATTGTCATTTGACATTGTTTTCCCAATATGAGGGGGAGAAAAGAAGCATTGGGTAAAGAGACTAGCCGGAATGAATTATCATTGGCTCATGTTGATCCTTGTTCAAAATAATGTGAACTGGAAGTTCAAAAGATAATTCATTTGTAGAATTTAGCTACTCGAATGCCGAAGCATTTATCGACCCAAAGAAAGTGACAAAGTCACATGTCCCATTGTTAATGCTCCTATTCGAATTGGTGTCCATGAAGGACAACCTATTATAAATGAATCTAAAGCACGCCAAGCGTGGAAGACCCATCGGTTCCAAAGATAAATCCTCGAAAGAGAAAAGGAGCTAAGAATATGATGATCAAGTCGAGGATAATTAAGAAAAGTTAGTAGCTCCAAAAGAGCATCTCCTCGAAGAGTTATGATTTCTAGCAAAGATATCTCCGTAAGAGAATGTTGTAGTCCTTAAGAGACCCAAGTACTTGAAATATGTAACAAATTATGAGATCTCAATAAATTATGTTATGAACGGAATCCGATAGGATCGAAGGAAGTCAACGTTGATGACATCTTTGCTTATCATATAGCATTTGATGTAATGAATGATAATGAGGATCAAGAGCCAAAATCCATTAGCGAGTGTCAATAGCGAAATGATTGGTCCTTATGGAAAGAAGCTATTAATGCGAATTAAAATCACTCGGCAAAACGAAAAGTATTTGGACTCGTAGTCCATACACCGAAGATGTAAAGCCTGTTGGATATAAATGGGTATTTATAAGAAAAAGAAATGAAAAGGGCGAAATTACAAGATATAAGGCACGCCTTGTAGCCCAAGGCTTTACACAAAGACCGACATTTATTTTGAAGAAACATATTCACCAAGAATGGATGCAACTACTTTTCGTTATTTGATTAGCTTAGCAAGATGAATGAAGGACTTGATTTGCGTTTAATGGATGTTGTGACTACCTATTTATATGGGTCACTTGACAATGATATTTATATGAAAGTCCCCGAAGGACTCAATGTGCGTGGCATCTAATGAATGTTCTCGAGAACAATATTCAATTAAGTTAAATAAATCTCTTTATGGCTTGAAACAATCAGGGGCACATGTGGTATAATTGTCTCAAGGAATATTTGATGAAAGAATGGTACAAAATTGACCCAATATGCCCATGCATTTTTATGAAAAAAATCTAGATATGAATTTGTTACAATTTGTTTATGTTGATGATATCAACATCATTGGAACTCCTGAAGAGCTTCAAAGGGCAATTAATTGTTTGAAGAAGGAATTTGAAATGAAAGACTCGGGCGTAACGAAATTTTGTCTTGGGTTACGTGACGAGTACCTAAAGGATGAAATCTTTGTATATCAAGAAACTTATACAAAGAAGGTCTTGGAGCGATTTTATATGGATAAGTCACATCCATTATATACTCCAATGATTGTAAGGTCTTTGCAAGTGGGTAAAGATCCATTTCGACCTCAGTAATTAGTGACGAAGATGAGGAAGAACTACTTGGTCCGTATACCATACCTCGTCGCTATTGAGCACTAATGTATCTTGCTAACCACACACGACCCGATATATCATTTGCTGTTAATTTATTAGCAAGATATAGTTCTTCACCAACACGAAGGCATTGGAATGGTGTAAAACACATTCTTCGTTACCTCAGAGGCACTATGGACATGGGGTTATATTACTCAAATATATCGAGGCATGAACTGGTTGGTTATGCAGATGTCCGTATTTTTGTCTAATCCTCACGATGGTAGATCTCAACTGATGTTGTCAAGAGGGGGAGTCGATACACGCTATACTCTTTTTCCTTTATCTAGGTTTTGTCCCACTAGGTTTTCGTAGAAAGGTTTTTAATGAGACAGCACTGGACAGTGTATCAATAAATGATGTACTCTTTTCTTTAGCTAGGGTTTTATCCCACTGGGTTTTTCCCAGTTAAAGTTTTTAATGAGGCACATTCATAATGAACATCCAAGGGGGAGTGTTATGAATATTATATTTGTGGATGTCCACATCTCCCATTATTTCCTATTCTCCATAGTTTGCTATTATCACCCATTAATCACTTTGATTATGGAATCACATTAATTGTATATTAGAGAGTTGTGCTTATAAATAGAAGACATATCTTATATATTTGAGACACACTGGAAATAAGAATTACTCTCCTCTTTCTCTCTTCTCTATTCTCTTGTTCTTGTTCTCTATCTCTTATCCCGGATATATCTTTATCTTCATAACAAAATCTCATTAAAAGTACTAATTTGATCATATTTATAAGTCACTAGGTTTTTTCCATTTCACTATTATCAAGAAAATCTTAAAATCATAATTTTTGTCTTAAAATCGAATAACTTTTTAATTTTATGTCTATTTAAAAGGTAAAATTATAAATTTATGTAAAAAAACTTTATGACATAACTTAAAAATAGGATAAAATATTTTTTTGTCAACAACCTCATAAATAGCATGGATTAGAATCTTAGATAACAAGCATGTGTTTCCCATGCAAGGGGAGCTTGTAAATTGATATGTTTTTTTCCCTTTTATTTCATTCTTAGTATACTATTTTCTTCTTGCAATATTATTTGGATCATAAAATCATAAATAATCTATCGATATTCCTAAATATCTCCTCGTGTTGCAAACAATATCTGGGTACTTCTCCAGAAGATTGTAAATCTAGAGTCATTTCATTTTAATTGTAATGAAAAACAACTACCCACACCTTTCATACTGAACAAATATTTCAGAATGAGGAAATCACTATATAATCCCAACAATATAATAATACATCCTTCCATGTCTACCCTCACATGACAGCATATTTTATTCAGAAGGTATTTGGTGACAGCACATGAAATGAGAGGTATTCTAAATAAAAGATATAGAAGCGCTGAAAAATGAGGTAGCCAGCATATATACATAACATAAGAATTTATTCAAAAGCTGGGCATGATTCTATATTCATCAATTTGTGCAAGTCAAACATCAATTAATTTGGTCAAATCGCGTCCTTTCTGCATATTGAATGAATAACACTGTAGGCTATAGACTTTCAACTCAGATAAGTTACAGCCTTGTCTTTTAAACTTTTGGGCGCGTCCTTCAACTTTCAGTTTTTACATAGGGTAAAGGTGCAAAAATACTTGCTCAGGACGTTCAACACACCAGTGTTTTTCTAGGAGCAAAATACACATATGGTTATAAAATAGGTGCAAAAGTCACACTAGCCGTTAAATCCCAAACGTTGACCGTTAAATGAAACTGAAAAGAACCCTCCGCCATCTTCTTCTCGGATCCCTCCCACGATACCATCCCTCCATTATTATTATGATTCTCCAATCATATTTGAGCTGCTGTTGCTTAAAGTGATCTTGGAACCCACATTTTTGTTGTCTGAGAATTCCGTAATCGCCGACAGGTTGTTCTGATCCAAACTCGTCAAACTCGACATTGATGAACACACATCATCCCGTAGCTTGAACTTGTTCCAAAATGATGCTGACTCGGTAATGAGTCATTGTACGACAGAGGGTCAACCCATTCGTGAGGCTTATTATGATTGCTCATGCTCGTCAAGAGGATCTGGTCTCCAGAGGCTGCTTCTGTTGTTAAAACAGCTGAATCGTAATAACTGAAATCGCTGCTTATCAGAAAACGTGGTCCCTGTGACGATTGTGAGGAGGCTAATAAGTTCGAGAAATGAAGATGCATATTTTGCAGAGACAATATTGGCTTTGGTTCTGGTGGTGGTGTCTCTAATAAGGTATTGTTTATGAGCTCCTGATTTATTTGATGAGGCTGTTGGGCGAAGGGCTTGTGGGTGGCTGGGTTAATCCCTTGCTTCATCAGCTTCTTCTTCAAGCATGAATTCCAGAAGTTCTTTATTTCGTTATCTGTTCTTCCTAGTGATCCGAGGGTTAGAGAGAGAGAGAGAATATATATATATAATTATAGAGAGAGAGAGAGAAAAAGAGAAGGTGATCTGAGGGTTAGAGAGAGAGAATATTTTAGAGGAATTTAGTTATATATATATATATATATAGCAGCCAACACCAAATCGAGTGATGTGGTTGAAAAGCTTCTCGTCTTCTTCAACTTTTGCTTCATACAAGACGAATGCCGACCCATTTCTCTTCAAAAGAGACGCAACTATAAATGCTTGTGTTTTCGATCTGAGTCAGCATCGATGTGGGTCAAAAAGCTTTCATTTAACGGTCAACGTTTGGGATTTAACAGCTAGTGTGACTTTTGCACCTATTTCATAACCACATGGTACACTTCTCCTTTGCACAACTGATATGTTTTTTATTCTTTTGGGTTTATATATATTGTAAAATACATTGCCTATAATGACTCTTGTCACTCCAGAGGGTCTAAATTTAAAAATTGAAAGAACCTTTGTGGATGATGACAACAGGCACACAAATTATATCCTCGCAAACTCAATAGTTTTCTTCCCATCATGAGGCTTACTGAAGAAATACTTGAAGTAGTCTGAGAACACAACTTGCTTATACTTTGCTCTTCTCGCGCCTCCAGAACGTCGGGTAAAGGACGAATAACGGCATCAGGCTCCGGGTTTACGAAAATTGGGATTGAAATCCTGGTTTTGGCTCTGTATGCAACAGCTTGGTGCTCAATGCTTTCGTACCTGTCATTGCTCAGTATTTGAAGCACATCTCCTATGTTGATTACCAATGCACCATCAACAGGAGGCACAAATATTCAGTTATCACCATCACTGGCTCTTACGTAAAGCCCACCAAATTTGATTAATAAGTGCACTTTTACATATTTTACTCTAATTCTCTTATATCATTTATCATACATTCTTTTTCTCATAAAAATTATTATTTTATTTTAGAAGAAATTTATGTGAGTTTTATTATAAAAATAAATGATATTTTTTTTTTGTTTAACATATATAATAAATTATAAAACACCTTGAGTTTTATTTAAATCATATAATTATATTTTTAATTAAAAATTTTGTTTATTTTAACAAATTATAATTTTGACAAAATTAAAGAATGAATAATTTTTTGTCCATAGATATCTATACAAGTAGTTTTGAATAATGACAATTGAGAAAAAATTATTTAATTTAGTAAAATTTAGAATTTTGTGATGCGATCACCGAAGTAAGAGTTTGTTGGCCAATCTTCACCTTAGATAACAGTTAGATAATGGAGGTTAACTTTTTGTTAACGGTGTTAACGACGTCTTGGCCGCGCTCCTTTTTAAAAGTTTGTTGGTATTTTTGATACACTTAATAGTTTTTTTGTACTGGGTGCTTCAGCCAATAATTGGTTGGCCAAATTACCCCTTAACCCTATATAAAAAGAGGGATGTTGGGAGTCCTTCCTTCTACCATTTGGCACGCCCTCTTCCTACCATGAATATCGTAACAATTAAAATAAAGATACAAAATAAAATATGCTAAAAATATAGACATATATGGGAGATAGTTACAAATTACAAAATATTTTTAGAATTATTAATATGGGTACATTGTTAGATTATTGTTTTGTTCAATGTATTGTTTTTTTTTTTTGCTTGAAATTGTTCAATGTATTGTTGAGGAGTATTAATATGGGTAGTTTAGGAAAAAATGATAAACTTAGGATATAGGTTTTTGTCACATTTCAAAATAAAAGACATGGAAATTTCTGATGGTTATGGAGGAATGAAGATGATAAGAAAGCTTCTCTGCCATAAAAAGGTTATTCTTGTACTTGATGATTTAGATGATGTAAGTCAAGTAACGAATTTAGTAGAAAATCAAAATTGGTTTGGTATAGGAAGCAGAATAATTACAAATATGCCCTGTCATCACAGAAGTGCCATGTGGACCATTAAAATTACACATGGCGTAAGATGAAAGGCATACAAGATTGCAATGTTGACACATAGTAAACCTCTCCATCTCATCATCTCATTTTTGTTCCTTCTTTTCATGTTCAGCGTCTTCATCATCAACACTCCACAAACTTCAACCTCTTGGCCGCTTAAGTGTCACCGCTGGAATCGCCACCACTAGCCCCTTCATCCTCACTCAGTTTGCTGACGGAAATGAACGAAATCTGACCTCTTTGAGTTTGGTCAATAAACCCCCTCTCTTCCTCTTAATGAAGATCTGACGATGAAGATCCAATGAAAATGTGCGAAAATCGAACCTCTCGATGAAACCCTCCTTCCCTCTCTCTTCCTCTCAATGAAGATTCGATGGAAGCTCAAGGATTTGATTGTTTCTTCTCTGTCACTGATCTGGTATACGATTGATGCGAGTAACTTGCTGATTCTTCTTTTGTTTTTGGCTTTTGGGTTTCTTCACTTTCACCTTCAATTTTCTAGGTTTTCTTTTTCTCTGGGTCTTCTTGGTAAAGCTAAGAGCTTTTCATGAGTTCGGATGGCTACTTTTGGGAAAGCTTGGATCTGATCTTTGTCTAGCTTGGATTGGTGATATGGTGGCACTATGTTGAGTATTTGTTAGTGGGAGACAGAGTTCAAATATGGTGTTGGTTAAAAAAGGATATTTGTTTTGTTTTGCCTTCATGAATCAGATAGCTTTATCATATGAAACCCACAATTAAAATTCAAAGTCGTCTTATGTATTAGAACAATTGAAGGCGAAAGTGAAGAAACCCAGATTTGATTCTTGGTCATTTTAATGTTCTAGGTTTCTAAGTTTTTTTTTTAGACAGCACATGCGCCACACTTTCCCGAATTCACTGTTCTCTTCCTCCCAATCGGTCTGCTCGCCAACTCACAAAGCACATGCGCCCCACTTTCTCTAGATTTTACCGCTCCCTTTCATGCACAATCATTATGCCTTTATTTCTGGTCATCTCGATTTCGCTTTGTTCCCCAATTTCTCGTTGTTCAAAATTTCTCTCTCGCTTTGCCCTAATTTCACTCCCCTCACACTCTGTATATGTGGTGTTCCTCCTCCGCCCTAGCACTTGTGGGTGGCCAAGCCATGTGTCAACCTATGTGTCAACTTTGCAATTTTGCGTGGCCTTCCTTTCGACGCCATGTGTAATTTTAACGATCCACGTTGCACTTCCGTGACGGTAGGTCATATTTACTACGTTTTTCAAACTTTCGGGTAAAATTGAGACCACAAAAACTTCCGGGTGACTAGTTCTGGGCAAAAATTCTATGGAAAAATTGATACTTATCCCTAAAAATATCATCTTTTGCCTGAAGATTTGCATGAAAGAATGGAAAATGTGATAAAAGTGGACATACCTGGAGATTTGCATGAAAGTGAATGGTCCGGAATTGTTGTATGCTTCCATATCTTAGGTTTGATTAGGAGTAGAAGTGAAGAGTTGTTGACTTATTCTGAACTTGGGGCTACAGGTCCGAATCGTCACCTGTGCATAATGGTGTGGGAATTAGCTTTAATGGTAAATAGGTAAAATGCCATCGTATTTTGGTAAAATTAAAGATATTTTATTTTAATTAGCTTTGTTAATTTGACTGCACTCCGATTGTTGCAATGACAGTTGAAAAAGTGTGACCGGCCAACGATATTTCATAAATAAGGAGATTGTTTACTGATATTTCTCATTATTTTCCCAATTTTATACACTCAATCTTTGGCTTTAGAACTTTAAATTAGTTAAATTAAGTCAGTCGTGCTTAATTTTGTCCATGGATTTTTTTAGGAAATTAAACATTTAATTGTTGAATTTAATTTAATTTTTTAATTTTCAATATTTTCTTCTAATTGATGGTATCACATTGTAACAACTTCATTTGCAGGTTTCAAGCAATATCTTTTTTCTTATTTTTACTGCATAATAACTGTTGTCCTGTATCCCATGGAACATTTTAATTATCAGAGTAATGAATATCATTTTAAATTTTTCAAAAGAATAAAACACCTTCATTCGCAGGTTACATTGATGCCACCCCCTCCGTAGGAAATTCACCGAAACGCGAAGCAAATCGTATCGACACGATATAGTAAAAGTAAAACCTTCATCGTTTTAATTACCGGAAAGATGCAATGATCCGAAAGCCTCTCCACGAATAGTCCAGCTCGCCGAGCGCCCAAGCTCGCTCTATGATCGATCTTCCAGACTATCTCACGAGGGGGATAGGATGGTTGTGTGGTCAACCGTTCAGATGATGGACGTCTGCCTCTAGGGTTTGTTTCTGATGAAAGCCTCATTTTTTTCGTCTGGCCGTCACAAGAGGTGAATGTGGGTTTATATACTACTACATCCTTGGGTGTAGTCTCACTTAAGCCTTATTGGGCTTAAGTGATTAAAAGCACATTAACCCAACACCCTCACCTTTAGATTTTAATATCAATGCATTTACTTCCATCCATCAATTACATTACTCCGTTTCGGTTTCACTCATTCCATTTGTGTGGCGACCCTACCTTGACTTTTAGCTAGAGTGGACATATCTGGTCTTATAATTCCATCCAAATTGGTTAATAATTTTGATTTCTAGGTTTAGGAATTATGAATGGAAGATTGTACTGAGAGTGTTCGGTTAAATGCCTCTTTGTTGTAGGCTTGAATTTGAAACTTTGATCATTATTTGAAACCAGACGTGTAATTGAAGTATCTATACGTGGTATATTTTCCCTTAGCCACCTTCTTTTCCTTGCTCTTCTCATAGCCACCTTCTTTTCCTTGCTCTTCTCACTCCAATAACGCACTACACTTGACCCTGTTTCATCCTCAATCACCCAAGATACAATGACTGCTTTTCCCACAAGATCATCACCTATGTAATATGAACCTAAAATTTGGATCCACCACACATTAAAACTCCAGCACCCACATGCTTCATTGCAAGGAAGGGTTGTACTATGTTAGCAAGACATTAACACACCGTTTTCAACCAAAAGATCAATCCCAAGGAGAAAAACCATACTTTTATCTTTGTAACAACCAAAATCAACAAAAGTATAACTTGTTGATGCTAGTCAGTATGAAAGTTTTTACAACTTAACATCATCATCCCGACAGTAGATGGAACATACAGGCAAAACTCTCATCTTCAAAACGAGAGCCATAAATGCTGAATCCTCCAGTTCCCTGCGGCCATTAGTAGTATATATTTTAGTCAAAACCGATGAAGCACTCAATTTCTTTGGTTGTGTTAAAGCAAACATTGCACAGGCCACTGGAGGAGGTATCCTCCAAGTGCTCAAAGACGTCCCAAACCAGCAACATAGCACAAAGCCTTTAATTTACATCAGGATATTAATAGTCAAAGCGACTAGGATTTCACGCAATATAATAAAATGATTTTTAGGTTTATAAAAAGAAACAGATTTAGAGTTGAGCACTTGAAGGATACCTCTAGTGGCCCATGAGTGAGAGATTGAGACAGAGAATCTAAGACTAGAGGCAGAAACAAAGTATAACACTTAAGACTAGATAAGAACAAAAGGGGTTTCAAACGCAGATCACTGGGACTAGTTTTGTTCATACCGCAAAGAATTCCAAAACTGAAGGCAAGAAATAAAGGTATCAAATCTCATGATATAAACACGCATTTGAAGAAAAATGAAAAAGAATACTTGAAAAGTGAGAGCGAGCATGATTCCCATACAAAATACGATGTGTTGTGAGGAGAATATAAAAGGAAAAAGAAATCTGACAGATTGAACACAAACCAATTTTCAGTTTGTGTGGTGTGAGGGGAGAAAAAGGGCAGAGTTACCTGAGAGGTTGAGAGAAAACTGGCGAGATGCGGACGGGATTGGGGTCTAGGATGGCCGGCGGGAGAGAAGAAGAGTGGAGACGATCATAAGAGAGCGAGCAAGGCGAATATCGGCGTTGCAAGAGTAAAATGACAGATGAAGAAGAAAGAGGGCAAAATAGTCATTTTACAATTAGAATTAATATCACAAAAATCCATTGAGACTTTTTTGAGAGAAGAATTGTCCATGGGACTTTTTGGGATTGTTTTGGTCCTTTGGACCTTATAGTGATTTTCCCTATACAAAATTACTTATTTCCTTTATTGTAGTCTTCTTGTCAAAGTAAATGTGTGAATACATAGATCGACATTATTGAGATACGTCAGTCTCTTTTTGACTATATTTTGAGTAAAGATGATGGAGATCATCATATCACATGATTGCCTTCACAGTAAACTCAGCCTTCGTTGTTGGTAAAATTATGAATTTAAAATATCGAAAGTGGCATATTTATGCCATCACATTTAAGAATTTCAAATATGGTAAGAAACTAAGAATTGAAAGTATTAGTTAGATAACTAATTTATAAATAGGGTTTAATGTTTCTACCGTTGTTGTTGAAACTTTTTTCCGTAGGACTCACGAAAAGTGAGCGGATCCCATTATAGAGAGATGAGAGAGAAAATATCGGTGTGACCTACTTTCTTTTATGTGAGTGCTACAGAAAAAAAGTTTCAGAGCAATCGCAGAAACATGAAACCCATATAAATATTAAGATAATTTTTATAAATATTTAAAAAAATTATTTGTGACAAATATTTATTAGTTTCCCTAAAATATCTCCTTTATCATGATCCTCATTGATGGAAACTCTCTTTAATATATACAATTGATAAAGATGATTTGAGAAAACAATTTCTAAATTTCTAAATTAGATAGGCAAAGTAAATTAAAATCTTCTATTTAGGACAAAATTCAACTCCCAACTAGATTCTGTATTTGAGAGCATGGGCAGTAATATGATAAAACTTGAAATATTAAGGAGTAATAATATATTGTTGCAAAAAAAAAAAAGGAATAATAATATCAAAAGTACCTAGTGGAAAGGAGTAATAATATATAAATGTAGAAAAACACCTTTTTGTTGCCATCATGTTGTTATAATATAATTTACTATAAATAAATATGTCCCTTCAGCTTATTTTTCCATTAATGAAATTCAAAACCAAGCTAATTTATGTATGTCTTCATATTAATTCAACCGATCGATTTTTATAAATTGAACTTACATCAAGATTACTTTAATCTTCGCAATTATATCATGCATTAATTTAACCTTCGTTTATGGTAAACTTTTACCCCTTTACTAATTAATTTATTAAAAAATGGGAAGAAAATCTACTTTATAGTTTATAATGGTCTCAGTTGTAAATTCAGAATTGATTTATATATTTTTAAATAAAATTACAATAACATTTTTATATGTCAAATATGAAGCATTGAAATTTTAATGATGTAAAACGAAGATACTACTTGAGAAGAAGAAATTGGTTTTGCTTTTCACGTTCCCTGTTCATAATGGTGTTGGGATTAAATGAGAAAACATTTTTGCAGCACCTAAGACCTCATCACATTTCCCATCATATAAAACTTTTACTTACTACAAATATGGTCCTCACAATTCCCATCATATAAAACTTTCTACATAAGGGTTCAATTGCTCCACTTCCAAAACAAAAAGGATCAAATTGCACCTCAAATTAAGTGATGAACTTAAAAAAATACTAGTTGATGCTGAATGTAGCTTGACCCTATAATAAAACTTCAAAAATTTATGAGTAATAATATAGAAAGAGGTGGCTGTCTGTCAGTTGGTGAGGGAAAAATATTGAAAGTGGCTTTTTCTTCTCTTATTTTTGGATGAAGACTACCGAGAGCGGCTTTCCTGGAAGGAACCTTGCGTTTTTTGTTCCACGTTTTTCGTTTTCTTAAATATTTATGGGTTACTTATACGCTGCTTTGTGAAGAGGGGGATCAAAGCTTTCAAAGATGATGAATTGTGCTATATATTTGCTCAATATATTCTACAATTCAAAATCACATGCGAAATGGAACTCTAATATCCCAAACTCACATCTAAATTTCATGTGTTTGGCAATAATGAAGCAAAGAAGGATGAAAGAGGGACAAAAAGGAACATAAAAGGAAGAGAGGGATTGGGGATGAGGGACCAATTACGGGCCCAAGCTATTATGCTTCTACTTGAGTCTCTTCACTTTAAACTCTTTTATTTTTTTTTATATAAGCCACTTCTAACATATTTTATTTGAACCTTTTTAAGTTGCACCTCACATTTAACACGAGCAGCTTTTGATTTGAGGAGAATAAACAAGAATGAATGGTAGTGCCTTTTTGTCCTTTTCTTCTTCAATATTTGGAATTTGCTATTTATTTGTTTGCATGACCGAGCGAAAGAACAAATCAGCACAGTTCAGTTATGGGAACATTGGAAGGAGTTGAATAAACATTAATTGATGGAAATCAACAACAAACACCACTTGTGGAACTACTTTTAATCTCATATTTGTTCAAATCATTCACAGACCAGTTATCAAAGACATCTGATCCATGGAAGATACTAAATCAATTTGAGGTTCTTGGGCCCACGGATCAATAGTTCTTGGAGATAGGGTCTGATGAAATAGGTTTTGTAAAGATATGAGGTAAAACAAGTCTGTCACCACAATCACTTTCCTACTGTAGAACTTGTCATTGCATCTCAATACAATAAAAGCATAATCTCCAAACACAAATTGATATCTTGACTTTCAGATTTCCCAACAAATTGCAGCAAACAAAGCCATCCCTCTTCCTTTTCAAATCTTAAGGCAAGAAAATGCTTCACTCTTTCAACTTGGCATGTATTGGAGAGTTTGAATATTTCCTTCTAAAGAGCGCATCTTCCGTTGCCAAGGCTCCTCACTCTGCTCTCCACAGAAAATGAACAATCTGAGGATTGCTTAAATTTCATTTGAACAATCAAAAGAACCAATGACATGAAGGATTAGTTAGGTAACAGTGAATTTGAGAGAAAAGTGAAAGAAGCATAGAAACCATCCCAAATGTCATATAGGACTTTAAAACACCAAAAATTTGGCTAGCTCAATCATAATCCTCTAAGAAGAACATAGATTCTATTTGCATATGTTCACTACTTCAACCAAGTTAATTCATAATGACAATAACCAAAAAGACAGATGCTAAAAGGGATTGTTAAAAACCCAAGTTCTTATCATCAAATTTTCATCAACTGCAATAATCCATTAATGTTAATATTGAAAGTGGAGCTTGAATCACCAAGAGGGGGTGAATTGGAGATTCTCAAAACTTTTCTCGTAAGCTCTGCTTGATAGAGAATGAAAGTAAAACAGAGTATAAGGAGAAGAAGTAAGACACAAGGATTTATACCGGTTTGGTCCAACAACTTGACCTACGCCTAGTCCCCGACTCTCCGGGATTTCTCACTATCAAGATTGATTACACACTCGCACTCAAGAGTAATTCTCTCTAGAACTTACTCCCCCTTACAAGTTGTAATCAATAACCCAATCTCCAAGTCCCCCTGACTTGAGATAACTTTACAAGAATGATTTACAATCAAGAAAACTCTCTCTAAGAGTAGATATGATAATCACTGAAGAATAAATGTATCAACAGATACTTTTACAAGAAAACTCAAAGAGTAAATGAAAATATGTTGATTTTCGTTCTTGCTCAGTTTGTTGTCGAGAAGACTTGAATACATCTCTATTTATAGGTAGAGATCATTAATTGACCGTTGTAATCCCAATTATAACCGTTGGTGATGTTGGGAGATAATTACAAGAAGCTTTGGTCTTCTTCTCTCTCTACTCTTTGGTTAATCCAAATTTTGCGATAATCGTAGTTGACATTCGACTTTTAATCCGTTGGAATAGCAGTTTATGGATGTAGAAGGCAAGCATTAACTTCTCCAAAACATGTGGAGAATGTTTTCCCAAAAGCATGCAAGTTTCGCACTTTTCATTTAAAGTGCCGACATGCTTTTTGCTTAATCTCCATTTAATTCGTCTAAAACATCCGAAACTCACTAAAAACCGATTAAACATAGTTAGGAATAGTAATGAGTGATGATATAAAGTATTGAGATTAAACACGAAAGTTTCACAAAATCATTCTCGTTTAAAATTCAAATTTCGCGATGGAAACTCGAGTTAGTTCATTCAAACTCGAGTTTTCATGCTTCAGCACTTATTCAGCAAAACACCGAAACTTGAGTTTTCAACGGAAACTAGAGTTTTCTCATTTCAGTGTCGAACATCGCGATTTGGAATTTTGGACAAGTCTGGTGAACAGTGCAAAACTCGAGTTGTTAAGTGACTAACTCGAGTTTTGGACTCTTAGATGTAAAATCATGTTTTAGTCCAAAAGCTTAAAACTGGAGTTTCCAAAATAGAACTCGAGTTTTCAAAGGTTCGAAATAGGCAGAGCTCTCTGCCTGGTCAAAACTCGAGTTTCCAAATCTTAACTCGAGTTTTCATATTCTTTGAAAACTTTGGAAACTTCTCTGGAAGTTCGAAACTCTAGTTCTCGATCAAAACTCGAGTTTTCTCTTTTATGAGAAAACATTAAGAAACTTAGTCAATTTGATTAAGGGAGTTTTTACAAGGTTAGAGATGAGCATTGTTCTCGGGGATGGAAACTCGAGTTTTCATGAACTCGAAAATCCTGAGAACTTTCAAAACTCTAAACTCGAGTTTCCAATTGAAACCGGAGTTTTGGTTTCTTTGAAAACTTGGTTACTCTGTCTTGTCAAAACTCGAGTTTTCAAAATTAAACTCGAGTTTGCCTTGTCTCGTGAAAAACTTGAATGCTCTCTGTATGACCAAAACTTGAGTTTTCTATCCCAAATTCATTCGAGTTTGTCTTTCTTTACAAAGATTCGAGCATTTCTCTGTCAGCCAAAACTCGAGTTTCCAACCGAAACTCGAGTTTGCCTTAGACAAGAAGTTTTCGACTTACAAAGACAAACTTCTTCCGAGTTTACAATTGTCCGTTATCATCAAAACCAATTGAGAACTAACACAAGTCATTGTACTTTAAACGTTAATGTTATTTAAAGTATTCTCCTTTAGTTATCATTTCATTTGCACATTTATAGTGATAATTGATCCTTGGATATATCTTATAGATTATCCTAAATGTCTTTGGTCACCATCTCCATGAGCGAAGATGAAATAAGATCAAGATGACTTTGATGAGTATGGAGATACGAGACAAAGTCATAAGCACTTATAAGAGTACAAGGTGCTGGACCGACCCACTATGAGAAAGCCGCATGGAATAAGTCATAAGCTTTTCTCATGTATAACCGCGTCATGGCGCCCTTTGACTCCGAGATCATCATGGATTCCTACATGACGAGTCATCGGTTTTTGACCTAGTCAAAAGTCACCTTTGACCTAGTGATGATAAAGACTTGGATTAGGATCGGTGGTTTTCATGCAGAGGAATATGAATGGTCAAGATGGAATTTGTCCCTCACATCCGTAGAGAGATAATACGGGGCCTCGACGAGCGAGTCCGAGAAATGTATGGTCATACTACGATGGAAAGGAGTTTCCATTTCAATTAGACTACTCAAGAATTGAGAAAGTAATGGTCAAGAATAGGAAGTTGACTTTCTCCATGCCTCATCCTTGACCAAATTATCGCGTGACAAAAGGGACGTGACATGGTTGTACGATAGGTTATATTGCATCAACGAACCCCATGTGAATTGGGTAGTCGCAATGTTTTGCTAGAGGCCGCTTGCGACTTGTGGGATGGTACAAATTGGCCCATCGCCAATCTCATGTGGGCCTTCGTGGTCGCACACAAGAATAGCCCAACACGAGAAGAGTGTCCAGATTCATTGAATCTTAAATGTGTTTAAGATTTAATGAATACTTATTTAATTTATGATATATATAAATGTGTTTAAGATTTAATGAATACTTATTTAATTTATGATATATCTATATATATGTATGTGTATATATATATATATATATGTATGTATATATATATATATATATATGTATGTATATATATATATATATATATATATATATATATATATATATGTATATATATATATGTATATATATCGAAATTAATATAATAATATTAATTAATAATGATTATAATATTATTATATAATATTTGTTTGTATTTAATTTATTTGATAAATTAAATATCTAAAACAAATAGAGATATTGTATCTCGATTTAATTTTCGAATAAAGATATCATTTCTGATTTAATTTATAGAGATAAATTAAATCAGCAGGCATTTAGTTCGGATTAAATAAATAGATTAGATTAGATCTATTAGATAGATTTAATTAATATATTTTTTAATCTAGATTCAAAATTTTGAATATAATACGCCTGTTAGGTTTAGAAAAACCTACAGGATTTTTGTCGAGCGTATTAGAAAGCCGCGAGAAACCCTAAAGGGAAAATAGAGAGACGCACAATCGTGGAGGCGCTAGCATGCTTCCGTTCGTGTTTCGAAGGTCATTCGTGTGGATACCGGTAGAGGAAGGCGATTCGAAGAGTCGACTTCGCGATCGAGAAGGTAGCCCACTAGTCCAATTGTTCTCGCATAGGTACAATTCGAAACCCTAAACCTTGATTTAAACGTCGTTGAGCGATCCTTGAATGGGATTCGTAAAAGTTTTAACTCCGTGTGTGTACGGATCCCAACACTTTCTCCTTGAGCGATCGAAGTTGCTATCAGCATCGACATTCCTTCCTCCACGAGTTCGGGAACTACGTTATCTTGTAGGTGGCACTCAAGAAAAGAGTTATGCTAAGCACACCAAAGTTATAAATATGGTTACGTGGCATTTTCCTAGCCTCGGAGACTAGCTACCGACATTCTTTTCTCCCTTGGAACCGCCCGTCTTAGAGGAGGCGCTTCAGACAAGAATTATGCTAAATCAAGTAAAGAACAACAATCAGAGTCATAAATATGGTTATCACAATGACATACCATTACAAATTACAAAGTATGAAATTAATGTATACAGCTTAAAAATAATAAATCTTATATCTCATCTTTCATAGGACTTCAACAGAATATATAACAAGCATGAACACATAGTTCACGAGGGTAAATAACCAAGTTCGAAGATAAAGCCACGAGAACCGGCGTGGATACAGCCTACAATGGTAATAACCAAGCGCGGCTCTTAGCCACGAAACAAGCTTATGTACGAAACCTACAAATAATAAGCATGAGAACGAGTCCCACGAAAATCAAGCATGAGTATCGTGCTCACGAATGTCAAGCGAGCTTGAATTTATCATGGGGTGCCAAAGACTAATAATACCGTTGTCATTAATCGCGTTTTGTATTCAAATCATCTCAAAAATGTTTTCAAGCACGTGTGGGATCAATTTGCTCTTTGAAAAATTTGAAATAACTTCTCGTAATGAAACTAGTAAGGAATAATTCATAATAAAGGATCCAACATGAAAGCTTATAAACAATATGTCAAAATTTCCTTCAAATTCAATTTATCGACAAAACCCTTCCCAAATAATAAAATCTCACGTATGGAAATTTCAAATGCAGGGCTATCTTAATTTAAAAATTTATAAAAGATATCTCGAAGCTTTCCATATAATTTCCGTGCTTAATGATGAATATGAAACATTAGAAGAATAAATAATGACAACTTATACAATATTCAATCTTTATTCATTTCAATATCAATAAGAAACTAAATAAGCCTAATAAGCTTTTCTTGATAAAATTATGCTTAGAATGTGGTAAAAATATAAAAACATATTAAGTAATAAAAATCATATATAAAGATTAAAATGGAACGTTATTCACTTGGCTGGTGTACCTCTAAGTGTGTGTGTAAATCATTCCCACTTAGCCCCTTTCTCTCTTTAGTTCTCTAATATTGAAAGCAGCACTATCCTCATCCTCTTTACATACACTTTATAAAAATTTATAAAATTCATGTAACAAAAGTCCTTGTACAAATTTAAGCCCAGCCCACCTCTTTAAGCAACTTAACCACAACCTTCAAGAACTAAACAAACACAACCACAATCTACAATCTCGACAATTTATAAAAACAGGAGGAAAAAACTTAACCTCAATCTTCTACAGGTAATAGGCAACCAAATTCATTCAATGAACCACGAATTCAATTTAATTTTTCTTTCATTTTCTCAATCAACGGCTTGGATGAGTAGATGAGAGAAAATGAGAAACAAGATAAGAGAGGATCTCCTTCCCACTAGTGTGTTGGTCCAAGAAATTTTTAAAACATCACTGAACAGTCTCCGCGCAAATTCCCGGAAATTCCTTCATCTTCAAAAGATAAAAAGTAAACGAAAAAGCCAAAACATCTCTCCAATGAAAGTGATGAGGCTAGAGTTACAAGATAAGGACCCACAGACTTATTTCGCCAACAACCCACTTGACCCACCCACTCCATTATTGGAGTACTTTTGCTTCTTCACTTTATAATTAATTATTTTTTTAGGTACATGGTATCCATAGCAGTAATTAATCCTCTAACATCACATACTTCTCAAAAACACTTTAGTACCCGTTTGTTAGGAAGAAGCTTGGGAGGAAAGGGAAGATCTCAATCTTCCCATGGATTTTGGGTGTTTGTTACACGAGAAAGTCCAGTCAAGAACTCACCTGGAATTGGACATTTTCCCTTATTTGAGGAAGATGCTTTCCCTCCGAAAATGGAAGGAAAGTTCGTCATCTTCCGGAAGATGGTTTTTGACGATTTACCCCCGAAATTCAAATTTGGCGGGAAGTTCGAACTTGGCGGGAAAGTTCAAACTTGGCGAAAGTTCAAATTTGCGAAATTTTTTTCTTCAAAAGTTAGAACTTAACAATAATATATTTTTAAAATATATTTTAGAAAAAAAAATATTTTTTTTATTTTGAATTAATTAAATTTGAGGGTAAAATAGACATTTCCTAATTCTTTACCAACTACCACCTCTTCATTTTCTTCCTACCAAACAACTCAGCTCATCTTCCTCATCTTTCAAATCTTCCTTTCCATTCCTTTCCTCCTCTAAAGTTCCTTTCTCTCCCCAATCTTTTTTATAACAAACGGGTCCTTAGTATTTGCCATGATTGTTGTGGGAATTATTATATTGAAATAATATTGGTAACTGTAATCATGTGATATTATATTGGTTTTTTTAACCAAAAAATATATAATCAAAATAAAATGACTTTGCATAGGATACCGAAACACAATGACTTGTAGGTGTGAAAAGCTAAGAACAAGGATGAAATAGTCTGTCGTGTTACTCGTGTAGGCTAATGCTATCATTAATTATTTTTAATTTTTATCTTTCAGTTCTTCTTTCACGGTAGCTGCATCTTCTCACCGGCCAGCTGTGAAAAAGCACGACATCATCTCCTCTGTCCTCTTTCCTCTCCTCCCTTTGTACGCACGATCGAATGCCTGCGTTCCTCCCACCGGCCTAGCATTTTTAAGTCCGCTTATCACCCTTAAATATTTTTTTAAAGAAAAAAGGCAAACTAAAACCACAATTTATTTTACCTTTTTGTGGGGATGATTGAAATCGTATCTATAGTCATTTTACTTATTTTTTATTTTTAAAAAATTATACTCCAGTCAATCCTAAATAAAAGAAATAATAGTTGATAATTTTTAAAAATTAATGATTTTAAATAAATTATTTTAAATTTTTGATATTTATATTTTTTATACTAAATTAATTTGTTTGATTTATGAATTTATATATAATTAAATTATATACAATATCTTTTTAAAAGAAAAAAAAAACTAAAACAACAACTCAAAATTTTTAAAGCTTAACACTTGTGCCAGATGACAACATGAAGATGAAAGGTTGCCTTATTTTACCAGAATTGATTCAAAATCTGAGTACACCTAGAAGCCCTAATAAACCAAATAGTATCGATCAAATTATAGGGTTTCTAATTTTTTCGCGAGCCAAACCGAATCAACTACTCTCTTTGTAGGACATTTTGGTTTTTTAAAATTTGTGATAGTTATTGATTCCGACGCCTGTTTGTCTACTGGTAAGTTTGAGAACGATGATGCTAATGCTGATGTTGTGGAGAAGGATCCTGTCGAGAGAGGGTGGGAGGCGGTGGGAAAGAGGAATGGGTAAAAAGATTTATTTTATCCCTCAAATCTCCAACGTTAGATGATATTATAATCTAATGAGGGTAGGCATATATATATATAACACCTCATCCCTCTAAGGGTATATAAGGAAAAAGCACCTTATGTGCTCCCTTATGGGAATGAGTCCTCACTCATCAAGATAAGTCTAAATGTAATGACAAAAATATCTCAATTTATTTTCCTTTTTTCATATTAATTTATGTAACTTATAAAATTTATATAATATTTAATGTTACATTGAGGTATTTTATGGAGATTATTTCACATTAATTATAATTAATGAATCAATCTCATTTGCTATGGGGAGTGGGATGAGGTAGAGCTAGGAATCGGGCCGGCCGGCCGACGAGGCTGGGTAAGGAAACATCTGTTTTTCAAAAGTTCTACTCTATAAGATGCCGCGCCCTACTGAGGCTGAAAATTATTATTCCAAATTTTAACTATTTTTCCTTCGATTTTTTTTCAAAAAAATATAATTAGTAAATTGCAACTATTAAAGTTCTAATATATCAAATAAATGTTATCAACATTAATATCTAAACAATATAAATCATTCAACAAATAAACACATTTATTAATTCGTAATAAAAAAAAATAAACACAAAGAATATGTCTTTTCCTTTTTTTTCAAAAAATATTAAACAAAGGAATTGCTTTATGTATGCCGACGACAAAATGCCTTTTCCTCTCGTAATTTTGTGTGTGCAGATTCCTTCATTCGTACATGATTTTCTTGATGGTAAAAATAATTATATTTATTTTACACAAAATATATTTATAATTTATTACTTATATAATATTGTAATACCAAAGTATGTGTTTATTTAATATGAAAACATTCATTCTTTAAAATTTATAATAACTAATTATGTGTTTTAATACAAAATAATAATAAACATAAAAAAGGGTTATAGTTTAAACTAAAAAAAAAATCTAAGTAATTACAAATAAACACATTAATTAAGTGGAAGTCTAGGTAATTAATTTTTTTTTAAATGCTACAGTTAAAAGGGCCTAACGGGCCGGCCTTGCAGGGCCGGCCCGATTAAGCCCGAGGCCTTACAGAGCCAATTTCAAAAATCTGGCCTATTTTTTAAGCCCGAGCCCTACAGGTCGTGGCTTAAACGTCTTGATCCGATGGACTTTGCCGATTTCCGCTCTATAAGAGACTGAGGGACTAGAAGGAGGTTAGAATGTAACTCTAGCAGTGGATAGCCTGTTTGGATGAAAATAAAACTTAGGTCGGGCTAAAATTTTGCAAAATATTAATAAAAAGTCAGAATCAATTTAAGACCCAAAGCCTAAATTTGAGAAAAAAACTATATTTTTCAGATTTCTCTTTCTCGGCCATCCTTAGTGTTTTTCAGTACACACTAAATATTCTTAAGTATTTTTAGTATCAGTCAATACCCTAAAATATTTTTTTTAAGATTAGCCAGTAGCTTAAAATATTTTTTCAAGATTATAAAATAAATTTTTAAGATCACGAGAATTATTTTTGTACTATCATTATCTTTTTAAGTATCCATTAATACCTGAAATATTTTTCAAGATCATTTATTACTTTGAAATATGTTTTTAATATCCTAAAATAAATTTTTAAGATCATGAAGTATTTTTTCAATACTAGTATGTACTTTAAGTATTTTTTTAGTTTCTTTCAGTACCTTAAAATATATTTTTTCAAAATCCTAAAATAAATTTTTAATATTATAAAATATTTTTTAATATCAGTTAGCCTTAAATATCTTTATAATTCCTAATATTCTTTTAAGATCACAATATAAATTTTCAAGATCATGAAGTATTATTTTAGTACCAATATGTACCGTCAAGTATTTTAATTTTGTACACAAATTTATGTATTTATTATGAAATTTAATGCTAAAAATATTTAAAACACAATCTTATCCTTTAAATGCAATTATACTAAAAGCTAATGTCCTTTTTGGTAAATTTGACTTTGAAAAAGCTATTCGATAGTAACATCCAAACATTATCATTTTATTAAAATCACTTTTTCAATAATCTATTCTACCTTTTTTTTATTTTTGATAAAGAAAAAAAGGAAAGGAAAAATAAAAGAATAAAAGAAAGGAGAGAAATAAGTAGAAAACCCTACTACGGTATTGTGTCTTGCTGTATTTGGGGTTTGAGGGGAAAATGCAAATTTCCTAATTGCTCGCTTTTCAACTTAAATGGTTTTGATCTAAGTCATGATTGGAAAACAACTTCTTATCCGATTGATCTGAATTTTTTAGAGGTTTTAGACACATAGAACTTCATTTTTGCTAGGTGGGATCATCCATCCATTGTAGTCTTTTATTATTATCCCCGAATTTTCAGAAAAGAATGCAAAATGAAATAGAAAAAAGTCATTTTGTAAATATAAAGGGCGCATGTATCTCTAATGTGAAAGAAATATTTCTCAGTCTTTAATATAAGACATATTTAAAGGAAACAAATTCTAAAAATTCTCTCTCTTGAGTGGGAGTTTCTCTCTTGAGCGAGGGTGGGTGAGATCTTGGTATCTCGGTCGGATCGAAGTTCTTTGAACGACGATCTCTGTTCTCTTTCTTATTCTTCTCGAGTGATTTCGTGTGGGGGAGAGAGATTGTTTGAAGGTGTCCGGAGGTTTCGTTTTGGGGTCGGTTGAAGTATGGAGTTGGGTCGAAATAGCCTAGGAATGGTAAAGGCAAAGAAGTAGTTTTATCTATTGATCGGGAGGTGATAAATCGTGGCAACACGCTTGCTTCGGAAAGATTATTACTAGCAAGAACTTAAATGTTCCTACCGTCATTACAATGATTAAGAAAGGTCGGGCACTTGATAAGGAGGTGGAAATTCACGATTTGGATCGGAATCAACTCACTTTTCTGTTCCAATTTAAGGATTCGAAGGATTATATGCGCATTTTGAGGGAAGACCGTGGTCAATTCAAGGGCATTTCTTGAGCCTCCGTGCAGGAGGAGTGTATGGTCCCGGAAGATGTGAATTTCAATGTTGTGTCGTTCGGGTCCAATTTCACGGATTACCTTTGGAAACCTTTAATAGTGGCAATGCGAAGATCCTTGGTGACTCAGTAAGGAAGCTATTATGTTTGAAAACCAATTTCGGAAGGAGGCTTGGCAGGGGCTTCTTGCGAGTGAGGGTTCTTATCTCAATTATTGAACCTTTAACCCTGTGTCTATGGGTTCCTCGAGGTCGAAGCTCCGGCATGGGTAAAAGTAAAGTATGAGAGGTTGTAGAACTTTTGTTACTCGTGTGGTTGCATTGGGCATGGAAATCGGGGTGCAAGGTGGAGTTTGAGAGGGGAGGACGATGAGGGTAAGCCCGAGTTTGGAAGTTGGTTAGGCTCTCCCAGCTTAAGACTATTGAGGATTCGTTGGAGGTTTGTAGGGCGGGCTGGATTGAGGCTCCGGTTATGAAAAACAAAGAAGCGTGGGGTGGATTCGCATCGGAGTAGTACACGGAGGGAGGAGAAGAGGCCCGAAAGCAATTTGGGTCCAAGGAAGGATGTGTGTCGAAGATAGGACAATCTGAAATGGCGGTGGTGTGTTGTCGAGAGGAGGAGTCGGTTCCAATGCTTCTGCGAGGAGCTCGATATCTAATGCCGAAGTTGACTTTGTAGAGGCGATCGCAGGTTTGTATGCAGTGAGGAAGGATCACGTGTTGTGGGAAAAGTGAGGAGGATGGCGGGATTGCCGTGGAGGAAAGGCTTTGAATAAATCTAGTGATGGTCCTATAATGGAGGTTATCCAGGGTAGTGGGCTGGAGCAGCTTAAGGGGAGGCCCATTAGCCGGAATAGGGCGAGCCTTGTATAGAGTGGAATTACCGTTGGACCCCGAGCTCGAGCAAGAACCCATTACTCCTCTAATTGGGCTATCACCAATTTCACCATGTCCTATTCTCTTCGTAGTATTAATCTTAAACGCCATTGTGGGTCGATCTTGGGCCGAGCAATATTAAGAGACAGAGGCAACTTAACTTTGAGGCTCCAACACCTATTCCTAAGCAAAGGTTTGCGAGATAACATAGTTTCGGGTAGAAGACTTGAAGCTCTGGATCGGTTAAGGCTCTTATTCGCAGGAAGGAAGGCTGAAAAGCGGAACAACGATGGTGGATTCTCTTTAACCGGTGAAATCGACTTTCCTTCAAGCCGGATCTCTGGGAAATCACTTGTGATGAGGTACTATCCTTTTCGATTCGATGAGGTTGTGCATGCTTCTTATGATCAAAACGCCGGTGGTTGGATGAGACCAACCACCGGTTCACCATGAATATACTAGCTTGGAACTGTCAAGGTTTGGGGGTTGCCTTGACGCTTAGGAATCTTAAAGATGAATGTGTGCGTAAGAAACCCCTAATTGTGTTCCTTTCGAAACCAAGCAGAGGGACAGATATGAGGAAGATTAGACGAAGGTGTGGCTTTGCGAGGAGTGGATGGTAGAACCAGCTGGGAAGTCCTGTGGATTAGCATTATGGTGGTCTAAACCAATTATAATCAATATTCGGTTTCTTCCCTCATGTAATTCATACCGTATTGAAGTTTGGTGATTTTGATTCCCCCAAGTATATTACTTTTGTGTATGGTCCTACTTCCGAAGGGAGAGGAAGATTTGGTGGCATGATGTATCTAGAATAGCGAAATATCTTTGAACCGTGGCTGTGTGTTTAGGGATTTTAACGATATTTTATCTCATTCTACGAAAATGGGAGGTAGCCCAAGAGCATGGAGGAAAATTCAGAACTTTAAATGCTTTGTGGCGGGATGTGAGTTGGAGGATTTGGGATTCAATGGATATAGATTTACGTGGTGTAACAAGAGGAAGTGCCGATATCGTATGGGAGCGTATTGATGGGGCTCTTGGGAATTGCCATCTCAGGAAGCCTTTCCAAACATTCAAGTCTTTAATGTCACCCCGATGGATCGGACCACCACCTCTTGTTTGTGTGTTGTAACCCGATATTGCTAGAAGAAGGAGGGTATTTCGTTTCAAGGAAAGATGGATTCATCATGATCAATATAATCGGGTTGTAGGGACAGGTTGGGAGCGGGCACGTGAGGTTAATATTCCTACATTGGAGAATATTTTGGGCAATACGAATAGGTGCAGGGCTATGTTGGAGAAATGGAGCAAGATTGAATTCCCGAATAATGCAAAATCGGTGGATAATTGTAAGAGGAAGTTGGATGACCTCTCTCGTGGGTTTCTTTCGGAAGCAAAAATCGGGGCTATTAGTGAGGTGAAAGGAACCATTGATAGATTACCGAGTTGGAAGAGAAGTTCAGTGGCGGAGATCAAGAGTGAATTGGTACGATCTTGGAGATAGAAATTCTAGATTTTTTCACCTATCAACAAGTACATCGAAGGCGAGAAATAACATCATTTGTATTAAGGACGATCTTTGGTATGTGGTTGGAGGAAAAGCAAGAAGTGAATGATAATATTGCCAATTATTTTCGGGCCTTTTTCATCATCTCGGCATAATCAGGTGGATACGTCTCGCTGCATTGATAAAAAATTGGATGAGATGAACGTGAGTCTTTTGAAGTCGATCACTAAAGAAGAAATCAAGCTAGTTGCGTTTAGTCTTGGCGGTTCAAAAGCTCCAGGCCGGATGGCTTCTCGGGTATGTTCTACCAAAACTCTGGGCGGAAATAGGTGATCTTGTTTGTAAGTTTGTGGTAGAATTTTTCAATGGCCAGTCCTCTTTAGAGTCTATTAATGAGACCGATTTAATTCTAATTCCTAAGGTTGCAAAACCGGACCATGTCTCTCAATTTCGTCCTCTAGGATTGTGCAATTTTTCGTATAAAATTATTTCAAAGATTATGGCTTGTAGGATGAGACCGATTCTTGATAAATGTATTTCTCCTAATCAAGGGGCCTTTATTAGGGCGGCGTAGTCGACAACGTCATAATAGCTGCGAGGTGTACCATTATTTGAGGAGGAAAAAAACTAGCAAGAAATATGAGTTTGCCCTCAAAATGGACATGAGTAAGGCCTATGACAGAGTAGAATGGGACTTCTTGGAAAAGGTCATGTATCGGTTTGGTTTTGACAATGCTGGGTGTCTCTTGTGATGAAGTGTGTTCGGTCAGTCAAGTTGAATGTTTGTTTGTCCGGTGAAGCGTGAACTCTTTTGCTCCTAGTAGGGGACTCCGACAGTGGGGATCCTCTATCTCCTTATCTCTTTATACTAGTTGCGAGGTTCTATCTCTTATGATTTTAAAGAGCCAGAAGCGGGGCTGATTAAAGGCATTAAGTTGAGTCCGAGTTGTCCTGGTCCTCACACATAGCTTCTTTGCGGATGACGCTTTGGTATATACGAATGCCGATCATGGTAATTGTGTTCAATTGCGGTATCCTACAACATTATTGTATGGCATCCTGGACAAAGTTATAAACTTGGAGAAATCAAGCCTGTTTTCTCCGCCAATGCCCCACCCGAGTTGAGCATGGTGTAGGTGACTTGCTACATATTCCTTTGTCTCAAGACCACAGCCGTACCTTGGCATCCCTAGTATCCGGGGAAAACGAAGCACCAAGCATTAGCCTACATTAGAGAGAGAGTCTCTAACAAATTACAAAGTTGGGGACACAAGTTTTTGTCTCCTGAGGAGGAAGTTTTAATTAAGGTAGTCATTCGTGCCATCCCCATCTACCCTATGAAGCTGTTTTAAATTTCCCATCAAAACTTGCAAGGAAATTCATAGTCTTGTGGCCAACTTCTCGTGGGGTGGTAATACATTTGGGGGCAAACACACTTTGGAAAGCATGGGATTATCTCACTATGGGTAAGAGTCAGGGAGGCATGGGATTTCGTGATTTGACAGTAATGAATGATGCCTTACTTGCCAAGACAGTTTGGAGGCTCATGACTAGGCCTCAGGATATGTGGGTCAAGGTCCTGAACAGCGTGTACTTTCCTCAATCGAGTTTATGGATGTTGGTAAAGGGCATAAAGCATCTTGGTGTTGGGCTAGTCTAGTCGGTGGTAGGGATTTTATTAAATCTTATTTATGGTGGGATGTAGGCAATGGGAATGACATTCGGATCGGGAGGATGCATGGATTCCAGAATTGCTCCACTTGTCAAACCCCTTAACAACGAGGAGTTTATTGTCAAAGAAGGAAGGGTGAGCGATCTTATTGAGGATGGTTTTTGGAATCTCTCTCCTATTAACCACTTGATTTCTCTTGATGTCAAGTTAGCAATCTTGGCAATGAATATTCCTAATAATGGCCTGGGGGACCGACTTGTGTGGATGGGGGTAATAATGGTGAGTATAAGGTTAAAGCAGGTTATTATTCTTGGAAATCGAAGATCTTGTCTAATCAACCGAGAGCTAGTTCCTCTTTAGTGGTGACACCCTCTTGCTGGAAATTAACTTGGAAGATCAAAACGATTCCCGTGTTCAACAATTTTTATGGCCACTCCTCTCTAATTCTGTTGCCACTAATGCTGCCTTGTTTAAAAGGAAGAGATTAGATACCAACCTATGCCCCATATGTGAGACAGCGGAGGAGAGCATAGAGCATTTGCTATTCAAGTGTTGTTGGACTAGGTGTGTGTGGTTTGGGTGTAGCCTGGGGATGAGTGTTGATTGGTCACATGTTTCTAATTTTAATGCATGGTGGCTCATGATCGTCAATCTGAAATCCTTGTCTGATCAGGATTTATCACTGATTTGCTGGATAGTATGGCTAATTTGGAAACAAAGGAATGAAAAGGTTTTTAACAACGTTGATCCTAACCCTTTGTATGTGATTGATTCAGCCATGAGAAGTAACAGGGAAGTCTGGAGTCTAGGCGAAAAGAGGCTTGCTGTTTCGTCCAGATCAAATGCTAGTAATGTTGAGAATGTTCATTGGGTCCCTCCTGCTCCTCGGCAATTAAAGATAAATTCTGATGGAGCTTTTGTAGTGGGTAAAGAAATTGTTGCGATTGGTGTGCTGTGCCGGGACAGGTTGGGGTCTTTTAGATGGGGCTATGTAGACAAAATTAAATCAATTTCAGCTTTCATGATAGAGGCTCTAGCTCTTAAAAGGCTCTAATGTTAGCAGTGGATTTAGGTCATGACAACGTGGTGTTTGAGACTGATTGTCTTTTGTTGGTGTCTTGTATTAATGCTAGGTCTTCTGTCTTGTGTGAGTGGAAAAGTAGATGTATTCTGCATGACATTATTTGTCTCTTTTCGACCGGGGTTGGGTTTCCTTATCTTTTATTATATTCGGGGTAATAGAGCTGCATATCTACTTGTAGCGAATTGCTTATAAAGGAGGTGTCTTAGGTTGGGTGGGTTTTGCAGCCAACACCTTCCTTGCTCTCTATTCTAACCCTGGATGCGTCAGAGATGAATGCTGTTGTGGATGATGCTGCCTCTTTCAGTGCTAATGCGGGGATCTCCTTATTTTAATTAGCTTTGTGTTGGCTCTGTTATTTATGTTTGGTTGCTGGTTCGTTGGTATTGTGTTTGTTTGTATTAAGACCTGTGTTATTTCGCCTTCCTCTGGTGGTGGTACTGTGTTAGCAGCTGTTTATTTTTAAGTAATACAAGTATCTTTTCTGACCAAAAAAATATAAGACATATTTAAAAGTTAAACTTGATTTTAAATATAAGACAAAATTTTTATAGTTATCAAAATTTTGTTTTTTTAATTTATTCTTACTAGTATTCTCTTAAAAATAATCAAGAAAGAGAGGGAATAGAATAATTAAGGAAGATGTCAATGATGTTTTAGAAAATACATGTCGATTAACTAACACAAATAACTTTCTTAATCTAATTAAATTAGATAACTAATTCTTATATTAAGGATAAAAAAGTACTCTCCGGTCTTAATTATAGGATATATTTAATTGATTTTAAAGGAATTAACTGATTAAGGATAGAAGTTAAATTGATTTATTTTACTTATTTTTCTAAAATGTCTTTATATAAATTATACACTTTAACTACCTTATTGATTTCACATAATCCTTTATTCATATCAATAGGGGTATTTTAAGAAATTGACAAAAAATAAAATATTATCCTATAATTAGACATCAAAACAAACTCTTAAATATTATCTTATAATTAGAAGCCCGATGGAGTATTGTATTAGATCTTACTTTTAATCAAAGAAAGAGCAATCATCTTCCACTGCAATCAAGAAATCGTAAACGAGCCTTTTCGCTTGGCCCAAATTCTGAAAGACTATAATTTTCTAACGATTTTGTTTTATGCTTGTTTCTTGTTTCATCTTTGGTTGTCGTAGTTTGTTTTTAAGAAACCAATTTTGAAGCTTTGATCTTTACCTTGTAACCCAAAAAAGTTGCAAAATCATGGCCCTTGTTTCCTAACTATCAGAAAACCATAATCCTTGTGCTTGAATGCTATTGGTTCTCATAGAAATGGGATAAAGGAGGCGCTGAGTTGTCGCCACCACCCACCATTGAAGAATTGAAGCAGTACTGTAAAGTAATGGGACTAGTGATTACTACTTTAATCTATTTATAAGTCAGTTTGACTCAAATCTCACAT